>JAOTRC010000015.1:11250974-11267665 GCA_027497675.1 Cyprinella lutrensis | reverse complement strand
ATAGGCAATTTTGAAATATACATAATATCTAGAAGGTATAATTGTGAGCAAAAAGTGGCAATGAATTCGCAATTGTAATATAGCTACAGTCCGGGATTCGGCTTTTTTTCTGCTCATTTTTTTACACAAAACACTCTTCCATTCTTTGTTTACTGTGGCGAGCAGGACGAGACTGAGGGCCACGGGAGAACGGCGCGAGGCCGGTGGCGTGATTACCAATGCGCGACACGTGTGAGACGCAGTGGTCTCGTATCTCTCACGGAGCACCGGAAATTTTCTTAACAATGTTAAAACGCACATCAACTGATCACTTGATTAGCGTTCATGTAAACACTACGTTCAGATTCACCAATCAGAATGAATTCAGTTAGATTGAAACAAAAGCTTTGCATGTAAACAATGAATGGCGACTGCAGAAAGCAAAAGCTGAATCCCGGACATCGACGGCCGGACATGCTCGGGAAAAAGAGGATGCTAACCATTAATACTCAGCTTTCTCCACAGAACAAGGGCCTGCTAGCTTAGCCTTCCAAAAAAGATGTCTGACACTATGTGCGCAATCTGTGAGGGAGATCCCACCCTCTATGGGTGGGTTGAAAACATGCAGAACAGCCTCTACTACTGACTGTAGTCTTTACCTTCTGGCCAAAAAAACCTCTGACGCAAAATGACGATTTTTGCGTCATCAGAGGATTTTTTTTTTCCCAGACAAAAAACCCCGTAAATCTGGGGTGGAAAGCATGGTAAATAGTAATTTGAAAAAAGCATTTGAAAATACTACAGGTTTTCTACTAAGGCCCTGTTTACATGAGAACGCTTGCGGGTGAAAACGTAAAAATATTTTATTGGATGTTCCTTACGTTTACACGGCAACTTGAGGCTTAAAACGCAAAAAGGGAAACCACCCTCCAGAGTGGAAATCTTAAAAACGCTCCACCGCCATGTTCCCGTGTAAAGGGTAAAAACGCGAAAGTCTGCTTGACAGTGAAGGTTGTAAGCAGGCGCACAGACTTGGTGTTGTTGTGTGGCAGTGCTTCACATCGCCACCTAGCCGCCTGGAGTGCACACTACATTGAATTTCATACACTTTTGCGTCACCATATGCATGCGGATTTCCCACCCAAAACGCTCGTCTAAACACAAAATAAAAAGTGATAACGCGACGCCACTTTTGCGTTTTCTCTTTAGGATAATTTCCGTGTAAACATAGCCTAATACAAAGGTTAATGCTAAATCGTGAAGTATCCCTTTAACAATCTTCCAAATGCAATAGCATGACATTTTATTACCCTAAAATATTCAAACTTTGTTTGTTTTTCTCTTTATTTCACAACCACAGTATCCGTTATACATTTAGTGGGGATTGTAAGCCTGCTGTTGATTCTGATGGCTTAAGGATTCCTGGTTGCACAAGGGTGTTGCCCAGTTCAATGTCACTCGACCAAATCTGTACTGAAGACGTTACTCTAGAGAACTCATTACGGGTTTGACCTACTTCTTCCCCTTCATTATTCCTAATGTATGATAAGTTGTGCTGTTTTGCGGCTTAGTTTGTTTGAACAAGAGTGATTGTTTATCATTGTCAAGAACTATGATCTCAAAATAGCTGATTTTTCCCATTTGCATTTTTCTTTCTATATCTCTTTGCCAATGATATTAGCCCATTAGTTGAGCTGTTAATATTTAGATATATATTCAGAGCCATATTTTAAGATCCTAAAAAGTGGCAACATTTTAGCACAGATGTGATCTAGAGGGGCTGCTCTGAATTCTTTGTCCACCACAAAGCAGTAAAAAAGTGCACAAACAGGAAGGACTTGGACCTCATACAATATCAGATATCCTGCCTCTGGAAATACTGTGCTGAAAATCACACTTTTTTAATGCATTTTTGACTGTGTACTTCCAAAAGTTGGAAAAACGCATTGGGAATAAGGGAGTAATTCCCTGTAAGGAATAAAACATCTGAGACATTTCTTAAAAATGTCTTTCTGGCAAAGTGTGCAATCACGTCAAAATAAAATACATTCTCTTTCATCCTTTGTTTAATATCCTACATATTTAAATGCTATACTATTTTGTTTCATTTTAAGAAATGCTGTTCACACTGGTCCTTGAAATCCTTGAAAGTTTGTGAATCTGAAAACAAAAATTCAAGGCCCTAGAAAGTTTTTGAAAATAAAAATGCATATACTGGTCCTTGGAAGTGCTTGAATTTATTTTGTGCAAGAAGCTTTCTGGGAAAAAAATTCTATATTATTCCCTCCGGTCCGTTAACCTGTTATTTTGCCAACGCTTAGTGGCCTATGCACACTAGCGTGCTTGTTGGTTTACATTAGTAACTTGCATTTATGCATTTTGTTAAGTGTTTCCCGTGTGAGGTACTTTGTGTCTTATTTTGTCATGACATTTACATTAACACAAAACTATTACGATGATACCTCAATGTTTCACAGACACACCATGAAACATTGCAAAAAATAGTCTAAAACTGCTGATATGATGTAACCTTGCACTCACTTGAAATGTGTCCAGACATTAAGTCCTTGAATTTGATGGTTTTGGACCTGGAAAGTCCTTGAAAGGTCCTTGAATTTGAAGTTAACCAGGGTGTGTGGGAATCCTGTTTGATATTTAATTAATTAATGTTATGAAATTATTACAGTTTTTAAAGATCAAATTAATAAGTGAGTTTTGTATGATGGCCAATGTAATCTAAAAATATAGGAAATGCGCATGCCATATACTGTAATAAATACATAATATATTATTATTACTTATAGGTCAGCAGGCTAACAATAACGAACGTCACTTCAACCAGTGTAACCGAACTCTTCTAGACAGCAGCAATGCTCTCTGGTTACTTTTGTTTGCTGGTACAGTAATACTTCAGGCAGTAAACTATATTGACTCTGTAGTTTCCCTACAAACATGAACAGCTGTTTGTTTGTTTGTTTGTGTGTGTGTGTGTGTGTGTGTGTGTGTGTGTGTTTGTGTTCCTGGTAAACCCTTCTTTATGGGGACCAAATGTGGACCAAAGACACTTTTAAAAACCTTGTCCCCAATGAGGGGAAACCACTTATTATTAAATTGTTTTTTGAAAATGGGTGTGGTTAGGGGTTGTGATATAATATACAGTTTGTACAGTATACAAATCATTCATTGTCTATGGAAATTCACTTTGAAACATGAAAACCCAATGTTTGTGTGTGTATTTTTGTATTATTTACGATAAACCCCCTGAGAAGCACCATTTCAGTATACAAAACGCTCATAAAAAACACATCAATAACTAATATATTCACACATGTAATGTGTATATACTCAAACATATTTTTTAATATTTTTTTTGAGTATGAATAGTTCAAAAGAACAGCATTTATTTGAAATTAGGGCTGTGCAAAGATTTTTTGTGATTAATCACATTCAAAATAAAATTTTCTGTGTGTGCTGTGTATAATTATTTTGTATATATAAATACATATGCATGTATGTATTTAAGAATTATTTCCACATAAATACTGTGTGTGTGTGTGTATATACATATATATATATATATATAAATTAATCTTTGCACTGCCCTATTTGAAATAGAAATATTTTGTCTTTAGTGTCACTTTTAAACAATTTAATTTGTAATCTCTTTTTTTCATACTAGGTAGTGTATCAAAGTTTCCACAATGTCAAGCAGCCCAACTGTTTTCAACATTTGATGATAATAGTATTAAATGTTTCTTCAGCATCAAATCAGCATATTATAATGATTTCTGAAGGATCATGTGACACTGAAAACTGGAGTAATGATGCTGAAATAATTTTTTTATTGCTCTTTTTTTATCAAATAAATACAGCCCTGGTGAGAGTAAGAGATGAGGTTAACTTCCCGTTATGTGCTCCTGTCACATGAATAATCTTAGTGGTGTAGGAATGTTGGCTCTTGGGAATTCCCAAGTTTTAAGTGGCGGTGCTTTCTGCGGAATCCACTGGGATGCGTATGAACCCTTTGATGGTTCTCTCAAAGCTGAAGCTCCTCCAAAAAGATCCGTCAAGACCTAATGGTGAAAGACTGCATGTCTGAGCTGTCTGAGTCCATTTGTTTGGGATTCACAGCGACACGAGCATGAACTAGTTTTTACTGTCTGTTAACGATAGACAGGATGTGCAAATGTGCATGATCCTTGAAAAATCTCTCTGAAGGCAGTGGTACAGGTTGCTTGCAGTTGTGCCATCTGTCGAGACGCTGGTCCTACTGATCAGTAGAGACCATATGATTTGTAGCTTCTAAATGTGGTCCGTCTTACTGTTTGTCTCACACACAACTAGATTTTCCTGGCTCATTTAGTTTTTAGAAATATCCCCTGATGCCTTCTCAGCATGGTTAAATTTAGCAATGGGAACTTTCCCACACTGCATTGGCTGCACTGACCATTGGTGACACATAAAAAAATCGGTCCTTGGAGAATTCAAGGACTAGACATTTAGGTCAAGATATTTTTATTATGTCTTCAGCTTCATTACTCCAATCTTGTCTTTTATGTGTGTGTGACTGTGAACCAGTGGAAATGTTAACAAACAGTGGCTGTGACTGCACAAATGAATCGGGAGAGAGCAGCTAATGCGTAATGCCACCCTGCAGATAAATGAGAAGCTCTCGTCAGCTGCCAGGTTTGATTAGGCTGGTGAGACTCAAGTGACCCTCAGGAGTGTTCATTGAGAGAAAGATGCTGGCAAGTTTTCTCACTCGTTCAGAAGACGCGCGTTAAAATCATTCACGTATCAGTGTGCTCTGGTTTCACTCGCGTAATCAATTCTGTTCACTTGCTGAATTTACCTGAAGGACACATTGAGAAACGCACTATAGTCCCACCGCCATGCCATTCCAAACATATTTACCCTCTCCTGCACTGCATGAAAGGAAACGTATTGAAGAATGTGAAGGCCATTCTTCGTGCGTGAAAATGGTTTTCTGGCTCACAGGTTGTCTACAACTGGGCCAAATCTCGGTGTCCTGATTTTGAACATTCCTTTGTTCTGTCCCGTTTGCTCTGCGTGCAGTAATCCTATCAGGCACTAGACTCTGAGTGAACGTGACTCTTCTGGCCTATTTTACAGCACATGCCAAGTGTTTTTGTGTCATTTTCATTTGATTTACCAGCAGTAGGCTACTTCAGGACAGAATCCTCTGTGCTTCACAAGGCATGGTCCAGATAGCCAAAGATTGACATGCGTTGTTGTTAGGATGGTTGACTAGTTGTCCAGCAGTCAACTAATAAGTTAAAGGAGTTCACTTTAAAAAAAAAAAAAACTTTTGCTGATAATTTACTCACCCCCATGTCTTCCAAGATATCCATGTCTTTCTTTCTTCAGTCGAAAGGTAATTAAGGTTTTTGATGAAAACATTCCAGGATTTTCTCCATATAATTGACTTCAATGGAAACGGTTCAAGGTCCAAAAGACAGTTTCAGTGCAAACTGTTCAAAGGGCTTTAAATGAGTCCAGACAATGAATAAGGGTCTTATCAAGTGAAACGATCATTCATTTAAAAAAACAAATCAAAGTTTAAGTTTTATAAGCTCAATAGTTGCCTTGCTCTGTTCTGTGATGCGTGTTCATGACTCTCCTGTTCGAACTCGTTGATCAAAATGAACCAATCTTTTTTCTTGTCATTTGGTTCATTCAACAAACAAAATGAACAAGTTGACTCTGGAAAAGATTTGTTCATTTTGATGAACGAGTTTGAACAGGAGAGCCACAAACGCGCATCACAGAACAGAGCAAGACGAGCATTTGAGCTTAGAAACTTAAACTTTTTTTTTTTTTTAAAAGACCGATCGTTTGATGCTAAAAAGGATAATCCCCTTACATGGGACACCCTCTTTCTAAAATATTCTTAAATATTTTTTAAACAGTTAAATGAAAACATTGTTTCCTAAATAATTGCTTAAAATGATCTTAAAAATATTTACTTTTTAAATTGACAATTTGTTTTTTTTATTATTCTATTTATACATAAATTTACTTTTTATCACTTCCTTTATTTTTATCTTTTATTTACTCTGTTTTATTTGAGTTAGTATTGTATACCATACCAAATTATTTTGTGATTGAAAAATAATAATTTTACACACCCCTGGGCCCCAGTTTAAAAAAAATGGTGTACACCCCTTTAATTCTTATAAGGACAGTGATGTTTTGAGATAATTGACCTTTATATACAAACATAAAATACAAGCTTCGACAGACTGCAATCAGAGCCCTAAAGCAATAAATGAACCAACTGCCTACCATTTTTAGTCATTTCACTGCTTTATATACCCATATATAGGATGTTTTTCCCACATACAGATTGTGGATTGCAGATAATGAAATTTATGGCACTTTCATCCCAGTCTAGAAAACAAATAAAACCTTCTGTTGCTTTTCTTTCCCCAGTCTTGGAAAGGAATGCCAGCACCAATCAACCTCTGACTGAATCCCCTGTCAACACAGGGAAAGAGATGGGAGAGACGGAGGACGAGCGTGCATCTCAGGCCGGCCAGCTGTTTGAGAACTTTGTGCAGGCTACTACCTGTAAGGGAACTCTTCAGGCCTTCAGCATCCTGTGCAGGCAGCTGGAGCTGAATCCCTCCGACCACAGAGGCTTCTACAGCAGCCTGAAAGCTGCCGTCACTTACTGGAAGGCCCAAGGCCTGTGGGCGAAGCTGGACAAGAGAGCCAGCCATAAGGAGTATAACAAGGGCAAAGCCTGCACGGAAACCAGAGTAAGTCCTTTAAGTGTCCTTCAATTCTCACACTTCTTAGAGGAAGCAGAAATTACTTTAAAGAAATAAATAAGGGCACTTTGAAAGGCTGGTTCAGTGAGGTAAGTTTGTTGATTTAGAAGACGAGCACACTGGTCAAGTGTACGTTTATGGAATTCTGAATAAAAACGTCAATACCTGTTGTGCAACAAAAGAGAATTGAAATAGCACAACAACAACTCATTTTCATGTCTACATTTGTTAGTCAAATCACTTTTGCATGATATAGTAGCTGTGATCTTCTTTTGTGAAAAGTTTGTGTTCGTTCTATTTATAAAACAAAACAGGAAATGAGGATCAGCATCATTTAGTTTTAGCCATTTGTCTGCTACAGTTGACCGTTGGACTGAGGGATATCAAGGGTTGGGAGGATATGAGTCAGGATTTTTGTCTATCTAGAGCTCTTTTAGAAAAGGAGCACATGCATTGAAACATCCATGTTTATGAGATCTGAATTGTAATATTAGCATTAGCATGGTTTCACTGATATTTCGGCCTCTGAAATCTCATACAAGTGATTTTCTTCAGAGTGATTCATTAAAGTTGCTTTAATTTATGAGAATAGTGATCTCTATGCTGGACTGGCATACCAAGTTAATCTAGAGATACTCTATGTGGAGGCTGCATGCTAATGCTAGGTAGTGTTTGAGCTATTATTATGTTAGCTTGGGAAAATAATTCGTCTTTTTTTAACTATAAGCTCAGAGTGACTGTTAAACTCTTCTAAGCATTAACTAGACCACTGCTGCTTTATCGTGTAGACATTTGAGCAGTCAATGGAAGAGTCAATCTCAGGTCATTTGGCTTAGCATACATGTTGAGATTGTTGTTAGTGAGTTTTGCATGGTGGTTTTGCACTGTGCCTGTGGACTTATTGACCTTTTTTGAGCTTGATAAGGCGTTGAAAGAATTGGAAACCCTAAAGAATATTAGTTTAGCAGTTTATTGTCAGGTTAACAAGATTACAGTGCTAATCTCTAAATTTCTGCGGCTTTGGCTATTCATTTCTAGTGTTTTATCTTGGTCTCTGTTATTATGGTGGAAGTTGTAGTTTGTTTGCATAGGTTTGCATTTCGCATTGTGTGCTTAAAGTTTATTGCTCACAGATCTGTTGACTTGTTCCACAACAACAGTTTTAAAGGAATATTTCACCAAAGATTGGAAACTTAAAATACATTAAATAGATGAATTTGGGCTCTCAAGTTCCAAAGTGACAAAAAGCATTAAAAGGTAAAGATGAAGAGGGATGTCAGAAATTTTTCTCATAAAGTATTAAATGCATATTCGGCTTTATCCGTTTTATGAAGTTAACTTGTTCTGTCATTTCTATATGTGGATATCAATGGTTAAAATATTATGTTCCTCAAGGCCAAGACTTTTGAAATTGTGTCAAACACCTACAAGTTAGAGCAGCAATTCATTGTGTGTTAAATACAGTCTTCATGCTTCACCCTTACACACCCTTGGCATCTAATTACAGGTAATAAAAGTGTGTTCGCCATTTTATGACCACTTTTGAACAAGCCTTTTATGGATATGTCTGTTTATACACCATATTAAGTCAAGTAAATGGTAACACTTTTTACAGTACAGTCATAATCCTGTTTTGTTGTGAAGGAGAAGTAAAGGCGTAACCCACAGTCCTGGCTCGTGTTAAAATTTGCTTGGATTTGGTTTTGAAGTAACCAAGTAGGGAAATGAAATCATTCCATGTGGTTGTGCCAGAAGAATGGGTATGCACAAATTGGTTTTGATTTGTCAGGTAGTTTATGTATGTGGAGTGAGGTTATCAAGTCTTTGCTTACACTTGTAGAAGTTCTCCAAAAAGCCAAGCAGTTATATGCAATAATAAATACCATACTTGTTTGTTTCCACAGTGTCTCATTATTGGTGGTGGCCCATGTGGCTTTCGGACCGCCATAGAGCTGGCTTTGCTTGGCGCCAAGGTGGTGGTGATTGAAAAGAGGGACACCTTCTCTAGGAACAATGTCCTGCACCTTTGGCCTTACACAATCCATGATCTCAGGAACCTTGGAGCCAAGAAGTTCTATGGAAAGTTCTGCGCTGGATCTATAGACCACATCAGTAGGTTACATCTGCTCCAGTTACAGTACCATGCTTTTGACAATACGCTTCACTGATGATAACCCCATCCGGGAAAATGAGATATGGTTTCACTGTTGGAACCTTTTAGATTCAGAGATTTGTGCATGAGCTTTTTGGATGGATCAGACACTCTGGTCTTCCTCTTTCAAGCTCTGCCAACTGAACCTATTGTAAGTTTGATATGGTCCTATTTATGGTCCCTGAGATAACATCAGTCCAACCCAACCAAAAGATATGTAAAACATTCTGAGTAGCCGGGATTATGGAAATGTCTTTTTCCACACTTATCTCTTGAAAGGTTTTGGTTGCCTTTTTATAGCTTCTGTTTGTGCAGCAAAAACGTATACATTCTTGATGTTTTATTTGAACTGATAACTTGAGGTTGTGAGTAATTTGAATGATTCTTTAAAATAACTAAGTCATAGAGAGGTTGTCTTTTTATTTATTTTTTTGTTGTGCTTTTTATTTTTAATTTTTATTTATTATGTTCTGTGGTTTTTGCTCATATTTTATTTAAAAATATATATATTTATAAAATATTAATTGACTTATTTAATTCTATTTATTATTAATTTTCACATCACATTTCATTCAAAATCACAACAGTATTGTAATGATCTCATCTAACATCAGCTCAGTTATAGGTCGTGACAAAATAAACCATATAAATGGTTTTCCTAGTGGATTTGATGGTGACTTCCCTATATTTTTCAGGTATTCGTCAGCTGCAGCTCATGCTGTTAAAGATCGCTCTTATTGTTGGGGTGGAGGTACACGTCAACGTGGAGTTTGTCAAGCTTCTTGAGCCACCTGAGGACCAAGGCCCTGGTGGTAATCAATCATGTCATCTTAGTACTAACCATCTAACTTTGAGGGCTACACCGGCACTACATTCACCATGGTGTTACCTTGGCTCACATTTACTGTCCATGATGCAACCTGAGAGACCTGAGACGTGTGGAACTACAAGGCATCATAACATAATCCCACACAGCCATAAAAATAACTATAAATATGTCCAAGAAAGCCATCACCTGTTTTCTTTACACCTCTTGTGGTCTGGAAAGGGCTGGGTAACCATTACCTTTCATCTTATGTCATTCTTTGGTGGATTTACACACCCTTTTGCCAGTGGCCCTACACGCACATCCACATGCACATCCCGGCAAGTGTGTTTAAGAATGAGATCACAGACAAAGAGCAGCTGTTAACCGGTTTTCCAATTTATTTACTCTGTTTATGCTGTGGGCTGTGTTTCTTGCAGCCTGTTTAACACTTTTAGTTAAAAGTTACTCTATGAAAGTCTCTTATGTAATTTTAACACGCTAAATGGGCCTGACACTGCTTAAATGTCAAATTACCAAGAGATTGTTGTATCTTCCTACTTCAAGATCCTAAAGGATTTACGGAAGTAAAAGCAGGGCTAAACCAGATCATGAAAATTGACACCTTTCCCACTATGTACCCTTGACGCAAACACGCCTCTGATACCAAGGAGGTTTGTGCCGGTCCTCAGCGTCACTGGCACTCAACAGTCTGCATTTTGCAAATGATAAACCCTCAGTTCTGTACTATATATATAGTCAGGGGTCAGTGGGGTCTATAGCACCTCTCCTGCTATGCATTGCTGGTTAAAAGAGCGTCACTGGCTTTATGTCAAATTATAAAGGCCTCACACATGGATGGAACATGAAGGTTGTATTTTCCGATACAAGAAAGCTTTTCTCCCTGGTGGCTTGGCAGTTACACACTGAGCTGGCTGTCTTTTTAGAGTTGTGGTAAACAAAAGAAAGGCCAAGTTAGTTTGTTTTCCTCTGAGCTGAGCCTCTTTTGAGTTTGACCTGGTGTCTGCATTCCAGGGCCTGGATGGAGGACGGAGATCCGCCCGGCTGATCACCTGATCTCACACTATGACTTTGATGTGATTATTGGAGCAGATGGAAGGAGAAGCACTCTTGATGGTAAGCAAATATTCAGTTATTGAAATTTTCTTTCAGCATGCATAGATTCCGAGTGGCTTGTGTTTGAAATTGAGATGTTTTACCGTTCCATAAATCAGCTGAGGTTAATTATAACCTCATGTGTCTTTAAATATATTCTCTTGGAAATGGAGGAATGAAATGATCATATCTTCTAAACAAACATCCCTCTTGTATGGAATGGTACTTCCTCTTCAAAATCAATATTGATCTTGGCTGAAATATTTCTTGATCTCAACTGTTGAACGTTGAACATGATTTTATTCAAGGGTTTTATTTCCAGAGAATGTACATACTCTCTATATATCATTCGTCAATGCTTGAACCCCGATAAATGCTGCTTGCAGCTTTAATATATATATATATTAAAGCTGCAAGCAGCATTTATCGGGGTTCAACCATTTAAGGCCTTTAAGCACATACGCATTTAAGACATTATTTTTTTTAGCATACATTTAACCACTTACATAATAGATGTGAAAGACCATTTACAGCCAATACTGGCAATTTATCATAGGAAATATATGGTTTTAAAGCTTTTTAACGCTTATTGCACCACCTATTGCTTGATCTCCATAAAACTTTGCATGCTTGCTCATGATGTTATTTCATATATGCTCACTAATTTTTGTGAAGTTCTGAGTTTTTATTTCTGATTTATAGGCTTTTGAGTGTATTTTGCCACGTCCATTTTTTAAATGACCCTGTTATAAAGAACTAAATGGCAAAGTTCAACTTTTTTTACGATAATTATTGATCTAGACAGTCCAAAGATTTGTCCTAGACTGGTTTGGTTACGATCAGGCGAAAAACCAGGGACTCGTTCGCAAAGTAGGTTTTTAACATATTCATGAATATTTAATGAACAATTTGATTGACAGCAATGGTTTTAGAGGAAAAGTTGTTCAGTATGAGGAGATCTATGAAATGATATGCATTTTGTGTGGATGTGTGTAACACCACGAGATTACAAAGGGCATAAATCTCGTTAACGCCAACGAGTGGCCGGTTTCTTTCAAAATTCTTACAGACCTCTAGGGCCATGAGTCCTATTTTGTGTACTAATCTAGCTTATATTCAACTTGAATTTGTTTACTGCAAATATTGTTGGTCTTCATGATAAATTGCTTGCTTTGTTCCTCATTTGTAAGTCACTTTGGAACAATGCACTAATGTAGATTAGCAAATGAGCAGCAAAAAGCTTACTTCCACATTCAAACAGTTGTCTCCACTAAGCTCATTATGGCATGGCAATTTCAGGCTTTGTTCTCCACACATCATGTGGTGGACCAAACGAACAAAACTAACTCTTCAGAATATCAACACCATGCAAGAAAAATTACACTGCAAATGTGTTTGTCTGTGAATGACACGCATTTAGCACTTTCAGACTGGAATCTTTCATCTTTTGAGATTTGGCTCTCTCAAGCATGATCAACCTGCTTAAAAAGGCTTTAACATGCTCACTCAGTCAAGAATATTGCCCCAGTGGTTCCAATTTCCAAAAACTGTGTCCTACATCCAGTCTTCCATTCCTTTAGAACACGGGTCAGCTCTTTGTGTTTGACAGGAAGTTGAACCCACCACAGGAGGGGTGGGACAGGACTACTTTCATTGCTTCCTGCTGACACAGTTAGACTCTGCTGGAGTTCACACACATGAACTGATCCTAGATCAGACTTAATTCTGCTTTCAAGTTACAATAAGAAACCTTTGGACCATGCTGTGCTAAATTACACTGAGACGTGTGAGAAGCACTCAGACTGACATGTGAATTATGCTTTTATGATTATTTTTTAAATGTGGGATAGTGGTGGTAAACAAGAGCTTGGTGTTGAGTGCTACCATGAAAGCAAAGACCGTATTTTGCAATATGTTGTTGTGCAAATGCTTTTGTTTTGCACAGGTCAATGTGCACTTATTTTTTCAAATATATGCTGTCTTAGCATTCACATTATCTATTGATAAAAAACCACACCATTTTAAAAGCAACTTGGATCTTATCTTATACTTAAAGATGTCAGTAAAAATGATTTATCTGCAACTCAAACATTACGTGCCAAGTATATTTGCCATTAGGAATTTAAACAAACAAATAACAATACTGAGTTTGCAATCAACTCTAAAAATCATGAATGCAAAGCTGAAATCCTCTCTCTGCTGCAGGCTTCAAGAGAAAGGAGTTCAGAGGGAAACTAGCCATCGCCATTACTGCAAACTTCGTCAACCGTAACACCACAGCTGAGGCCAAAGTGGAGGAGATCAGCGGAGTGGCCTTCATATTCAATCAGAAGTTCTTCCTGGAGCTCAGGGAGGAGACAGGTCAGGTGACCTTCTGTGCATGACGACAACTTCACTACAACAAGAGCTGGATGACACAATGATTTAATGTTTTTAATACATATTACATCATAAGTCAAATACTGACGCATACTTGGAATCATTCATTAATGATTCTCCTGCTTAAAGTGAAGATGAGCAAAACTGGATTGTATTTTTCTTCTGACACAGATGCAATTTGTCAAAGTTATTATTGGAGCTTAATTCATCTTACACAGCGATTCACAAAACACCAGCAACAAAAGTAGTCATTCATTGTTGAACACTTTGCACAGTCATGCTAATTGACCTCATTTGTCTTTTTGTACAGGGATTGATTTGGAAAACATCGTCTATTACAGGGACAACACGCACTACTTTGTCATGACTGCAAAGAAACAAAGCTTGCTGGATAAGGGTGTGATCATCAATGTGAGTTGTGGGTTCTGAAACACAGTCATATGTGTGTTTGTGTTTTCCAGTTCAGTTTTCCTATGATAACCATTACGAAGTGGATCTTTTGTTCTTTGAGTGCATTAGAAAGAACTATTTCATGTTTATTATGAAAAGAAACCCTATCAGGAAGCCTTGTGTTGGTGTCTGTGTTAGCTGTAGTTTCTCAGAGTGTCATATAGGATATTACGGCACAGCTGCTGAGTGAATAAAGCTCTTTGTAGTGTTTTGAGTTCACAGTGTTTGGATATTCATCATTCATGAATATTTTTGTAGTTAATATTTCAAATTTAATGTGTTTTTGTCATAATTAATTCTATTTAAAAGCACGTTTAACGTTGTTGTTTTTTTCAGGATTATATTGAGACTGAACGGCTGTTGGCAAATGACAACGTGAACCAAGAGGCTTTGCTCTCGTACGCCCGTGAGGCTGCGGATTTTGGTACAAACTACCAGCTGCCCTCTTTGGATTACGCCATCAACCACTATGGCCAGCCAGATGTGGCCATGTTTGACTTCACCTGCATGTACGCCTCAGAGAACGCCGCACTGGTGAGGGAAAAGAACGGACATCAGCTGCTGGTGGCGCTGGTTGGAGATAGTCTTCTCGAGGTAGGCGTCATCTTATAGCATACTGTATATGAAGAGAAGGATCAATAGTTACATTCTTGATTTTATATGGGGTTTTCGAATGAAAAATACTATTTGTACTATATAATTGTTTTAGAAATGTATTACTAATTATCTATAAAGATACTTATTTTTATATTATGATATTATAAGAAAATAATTAATTTGAATTTCAGAATATTCTGTCCACCTTTTGCTTTAATTTCAGCAACACATAAACTACACATTATATTTAATTATTTTACATCTATACTTTCTTGTTTGGTGCTCTTCGTCATTTTCGACAATTTAACTTTATTTTAATTATTTTTTTTTATTCTTTACTGGATTAAAATGTTACCAAACTTGGTAAAGTTTTTGGTACTTGCTATGTAAATACACACAACAACAAAAAATCATGGACATGATTTGAAAAGGTTAAATGATCCTGAAAATAATAGTCACACATGTAGTCCTCGCTGTCCAGCATGACTGCTTTGGAAACTAAATGAAAATTCGCCTAGGCAAAATCTTACCGGAAGCTCATAAAATTTGAAATGCAACTTTTTTAGATATATGGCTTTGATTTTTCAAACATGTTTTGGGAAAATGTGTATTTCTTATAAAATTGAATTGTAGTGTTTTTGTGTATTTTTTTCACAATAAACGTACAATTATATAACTTTAAGTTCACTTTTTTAAAA
This sequence comes from Cyprinella lutrensis, assembly GCA_027497675.1. Lineage (NCBI taxonomy): Eukaryota > Metazoa > Chordata > Actinopteri > Cypriniformes > Leuciscidae > Cyprinella > Cyprinella lutrensis. The sequence continues at coordinate 11,252,695 of JAOTRC010000015.1, read as the reverse complement.
GTTTAAACTCTTTCACTTCAGCAATAATCTGCAGTGTGTCTTTAAAAAGAGAGTAAACTAAACTAAAAAGTCTGTGCTTCATAACATTCAAGGTTTAGGACCATTTAAGCTGGAAATTGAATTTTCAGGTCTGTTCTTAAAAAGTGGTTAATGTGTAATAAATGGATTATTACTACAGCGTAAATATAATTTAGTACGATAAAACACAAAAAATATTAAATAAAAATTATCAAACCAAAATAAAGTACATTTTATTTAATAGAAATTAAAATAAAAAATCAGTAATTCTTTACTGCCATCCAAGGAACACCAGAGGGTTAAATGTATGAATAAGATTTAAATGTAATAAATTTTTTTTAATGATTCACATTTTTTTAAGATTTAATTTTGGAACCCACTGCGTGTCTAAAATTTAACCGGCAAAAGATAGTTCACTTTAGGTTTAAATATTTCCTGAGTTGCAACATGCCACTTAACTGTACAGTGTTTTGTTTAGTGTGGCCTGTAAACATGCCTTGTTTTCTGTACATCTCATCGGTCTCCAGCCTTTCTGGCCCATGGGGACAGGATGTGCTCGAGGGTTTCTGGCTGCCTTTGACACCGTGTGGATGGTGAAGGGTTGGGCTCAGGGCAAAGCACCCCTTGATCTTCTATCAGAGAGGTGTGAACATGCTCCATCACTACTGCAACTCTCCAATGAAAAATATTTTTTGGTTACAAAAAAAAACCCCAATGCCCTCTGTTTTTTTATTATAGGGAGAGCATCTATAGGCTGTTGCCTCAAACGACCGCAGAAAACGTCTCAAAAAACTTTGAGCAGTACACCATTGACCCAGCCACACGTTACCCCAACCTCAACTCATCCTGTGTACGATCACACCAGGTGAGGCCGCTGCCCATTATCATGATATACGCATCTGTCTTTCACCTGTAAATCCTAATCTTTCTTTTTCAGGTGCGACATCTGTACATTAAAGGAGAGCAGGACTTAAGTTCTCTGGAGCGCAGTGGACCCACACGCAGATCCACAAACATCTCCAGACGAGGTAGGTTTAATATTGTTTGTCTTAGAAATATAGCAGCAAATTTGACTGCTTGATTCTGTTCTGATGTTGAATTAGTTCTTTCAGGGACTATGATCATAAAAATCCATGCAAATTCAACCGATTCCTGCATTTGCTTTGCAACAATTTTCAATTTTTGTCTTATTTTTGCATTTCTGCATAAAATTGGAAAAAGAAAGCAATATCAGGTAATGATTCACCCTGACCAATTTCCCTTGAACATGCTAACTCCATGCTGTAATCACAATATATGTCTAATGTCTTATTTTCACTCAGCCCAACATTCAGATTCCTCATACTGTAATTAGGGAATATGATGTAGTGGCTCCATGAGGTCCTTGTTTGTCTTACATTGGCTTCAACTGAATCTGGCCTCACAGGAACAAAGATTTCCACACCCTCTACTCAATGAAAAGGGTCATGTTTCATAACCAAATATTTAACAAAAGCATGTACCGGCTTTTAGTAAACCTTACTTGCACTGTAGTGGGATTTTGTTGGTTTTACTCTGCTTCATGTGCAATGAAAATAATAACGAAAACAGACAGTGCAAGGGGCTTATATCATCATAAGAGTTGTGTATATATTAGGGCTGTCAAAACGATTAATCGCATCCAAAATAAAAGTTTGTGTTTACATAATATATGTGGGTGCACT
>JAOTRC010000015.1:11085336-11105691 GCA_027497675.1 Cyprinella lutrensis | reverse complement strand
AGCTTTTATGTAGTGTTAAAAAACTGAAACAGGAAGTGCCTCTGGACCAGGGTTGTTTACATCTTTTGAAATGGTCTCGTAGTGTTAGCAATACTAGCATGTATGTATGCAACTAACCTGTAGTCATGACATCTGTGTTGGAGTTTCCTGACTCTTTTCTTACTGAAAGCAAAGCCGAACTCATCGAAGCCTACAGAGCTGCTTCGCCGTGAAGTGGTGCTCTTTCCGCTGCTCGAGCTGCTCGCTCTCCTCAACATGGTTCTCGCAGGCAATCAGATTGATTTCATTCGGCAAGTGAATCCTCTAATCTGTGCCCTGTTCACTCCGACGCTTGAACTCAGCGCCAAAATGAACACAATCAAACTACTCTTCAAAATAAAAGCCTGACTCTTGACAAAAGAAAGTCACTAATAAAATATATATAAAATAATTGATATATAAAAAATTAAACTTTATTAAACTTGACACATCTTAAAATGTAAACACATTATTTTATAACATATTTATGATTGGAATCTGCTTTCCTCTCAAGTCAGGATTGGTCAACTGGTGAAAAAGCTCAGAATATGCTTATTCTATATTTCTGAGTCATTTTCATCCCTCTGGGTGGCCGAGGACCCCCAATGTCACACGAGTAGAGTAGCCGTGCGACATGGCTCGTGATTTGGCTCTATGACATCACCATGACATCATTGCATTTAATGGTATTTTAATTTTTATGAGGGTTGTGTATTCCCTAGTGAGAACCCAGTTTTTAGGTTTTATCTTTTATATAACATTCTCCTTTTTTCGTTTGTTTGAAATGGTTTTTTTACATTATTTAAGTAAAAACATTTTATTTCTCATTTCATCAAAATAAATTAAATGTAACAAAAAAGAAATGCATCGCTTCATCAGAATTTAACCCATCTGGGACTTTTCTATTTTAACCTATTAGTTGAGTCTCTTGGCTCAATTTTGTAATACACCCACACCAGTTGATTTATGTGGCTATTTGTCTATTTTGTACTCTTGATGGTTTAGATTTAACCTCATGCTTTTTTGTGTTGTAGCTGATTGGTGGACTGTACACCCAAAAATATTCTCAGTATTTTTTTTAAATTGTATTTTCCATTAATTTTCTATAGTGAAGAGTGTTGACTTTTTTCTCTCTTGACACTTAGCCTTTTACAATCATGTACTTTTTTTCTGTTCCGGCCAGTGCCACAAAAGGTACCAGGTTTCGTATTCATTCCGATAAAGTTACCATTACCATTTTAAGTCAAAAGTGACCAGAGGGTTAACGACATCCCCGACATCATTAACATTACATTACTTTTCCATTACACGTGGATTCATTAAAATCCAGTGTGCTCTATTGCATACTGCACATTTCATAAATGTCAAATATCGATACACCTCCATTATTGCACATAAAATGATTTCAAGCCACTCAAAGAAGTATTACTATATTACTGTAAAACACAATACAGGACATCAAAATAAACAGTAGATCAAAAACAAGCACTTTCTTCTGAACAGGCAGGAGCGGGCAGGTGTCCTTCAGTACCTGATAAAAAGGTAAACCACTTTCAATACATTGAATTCAATAGTTGACTAAAAAAGTTACAAATAAAGATAGAACTAAAATAACTTTTACAGTGACATGCATTATTGTTTAAGGAACTTAACCTTCTATCGAAGGCCTGCCTTGAGCAGGATTGATAGGATTCCTGGAGTTACACAATAGATTCCTCAATACCCTGTTCACTCTGTGGATCTGAGCCAACAACAGGGTTGGGGTGTCTGGGAACTCCTGAAGTACTTTTCTCATCTCTTTTCCGCTGGAATAGTCTTCCAGCTTCAAGCATAGACTCTCTCGAACCTGCTCTAAAGCCTGTAGTCCCATCCACAGAAGGTCCTTTTCCCTCTCCAAGTCCTTCAGTTTTTTCACCTGCAAATATAAAAATTTATTCATGCAATCTGTTTTTTTTTTTTTACATTTTTGCATGATAATCTGTGCCTGTATTAGCGTTCGTGTGCACACAATTAGATTGTGCAAAGTAAACAAAATAAAAATAGACCACATTGACTGTGTTAAGTAGCTGTGAACTATGAGTATTCCCATCGGAGCTGGATGGGAATGTCGAGATGAACTGTGATGGCTGACGTCTGTGTTGAGAATAAACTTTTAGTTTGAAAGAAATACTGATGTATGGTAGTTTTAAGATAAGAAATAACTAACCTAAAATTTAGTTAAACCTGAATTAACAGCAGTACATACATCACTTGACTGAATTCTACCTTTTCTAAACAGTGTGATTGCTTAGTTTATCCAACAATATGGTCACTTCAATTCAATTTGAATTACTTCAAATTGTTGACTAAAAGCATTGCAAGAAACCCCCTGATAGCATTACACATTATAACAAACATAGATGAAAAAACATACTAACCCAGAGGAAGAAATGCACTGCATCCAGACTGGTAACCCTGTTCCTGAGAGGGACAATGGCCACTGTGTAAGATGCCATTGGAGTTACTAAAGAAAGCAAAGCTTTTCATTTAAGGAAACGAGGAGAAGCAGAGAGTAAGAGAGAGTGGAAGAACAGAGGCTGAGGATTTGCTGAAACTCCACCCTAGTGACTGAGCGGCAGGTCAAAGTGTACAGTTTGCACAACTACCAATGAAGAAATTCAAACGAAACTCTTCACAAACGCAAACAATAAAACTATTAAAATGACTTTACAAAATGAACAAAAGCAAACACATAAAAACAGCTTTAACATGAAAAACTTTTAAATGTTAAGTACTTTTCTAACTTTCATAGTATAACATTCAACATTCACGTAGAACAGTTCTGGCGTTATCTGCCATAAAGCCATTTAAATCATTTGTCCATCTCTCTTTCTGCGTCGTTCTCATCGTTCAGTGGGTATGGGGTGAGGTCCAGGGTGAGAAGACGGCTGAACATGCATTCATCAAACTGTGACGACAAGCAAAAAAAAATAAAGGGGGCATGATAAATGAGAGAACAGTTAGGCATGAATCAAAAAGCATCCAAAATTTGAAAAGACTCTAATTAAAAAATGTTAAATAAAATTGATAAACAAGTTTAATTTCTGTGTTGATGTACTTCCTGCTAAAAAAGGAAAGTTACAATATATTGTCTACTTTTTGAGGAAAAAAATATACTATACTTATATTCTATACACCCTTGTAAACAATATATATATAAACGTATTTCCATATATTAGTATATGCTGGTGCATTACCTGAATATATTGAGCCAAATTGTAAGAAAAACGTGCTTACTTTGAAAAAGCTCATACATTAAGAGTTTGGAGTTCATTTATTTTTTATTTTTTTCTAAAGAAATTAATAATTTTATTCAGCAAGGACACACTAAATTGATCACAGGTGACGGTAAAGACATTAATGTATCAAAAGATTTGTTTCAGATAAATGCTATTTCTTTGAACTTTCAATTCATTGATTCTTTAAAAAATACATCATGGTTATCTTACATGATAAATTTCATTTTAAAGTTAAGATATGCCTCTAGTTTTAATCAATTAAACCATCCTTTGAAGTTTGGGCCTTTCATGTACTTTATTTTTTTTTCCACAGCCCTGAATGTCATATGGTGATTGTGAAACACCTCACTTATATGATTTTATGGTGAAATGTGTTATTTCTCATGCTATTTTGACCAAGAACACTGCACTGTGGCTTTAATTCAGTGCGAGAGACAGCAAAAATAGACTTGGCACTGAAACGATAGCAGCACTGCCGTTTCTGCTCAGCGTAGAATGCTCTAATGTGATAACATTGGTGGCATAACAAATATGCAGTGCTTATGCGTTCAGTGTGAAACAGGCCAGAGTGATGCTTCACGGACAGTGAACCAGAACAGAATTGAGTTCTCTTATCACCCTTCAATGGTTTTAAAGCACTTGAATGAATAATAGCATGATCATTTAATGTAACACATCCAAAGGATGCCAGGGAAAAAAAACAGAAACTCTGTTCATTTTAGTCTGAGTTTGGTTTTATGGGGACCCTAAATGGACTTTGAGATTGATGTGATACAGTATGGATGTGTGTATACCGAAGAATAGACTCCAAGAAGAGCGTCTGCCCGCGAGTAGAACTCTTCCTTCAGGGAGATCACAATGATCTGGCAGCTTTCTCTGGACATCATCCGGAAAAATCCTGTAACCTGAAAGGAAACAATGTGTTTCTATCATGGCAGATAATATCAAAACAGCGAAATCGAGACATTGAGGCTGGTCTTACCTTGCCAATGTTTGTGTTGTCCAGGGCAGCATCCACTTCGTCCAGCACAAAGAACGGGGCAGGGCGAAAGCTAAAATTAAACAACAGTGATCTTTACAGTTTTCTTCCTCATCAAAAACATCTGCATTTATAGTCAGATATTACTCTACAAGAATATGTGCTTATGTTGTTTTTCACCTGTGAATGGCAAAGACCAAAGCGAGAGCAGCGATGGCCTTCTCTCCTCCTGACAGGTTGTCCATGGCCATGAATCGTTTCCCAGGAGCCACACAGTTATAGTTGATGCCATCCAGGTAAGGCTCATATGCGTTCTCAGCGCTGAGAATGGCCTAAAGGACGTGCGTAAAAACAAAGTTTCATACAAAAATAAAAATGAGTGAACAAGTCATTGATGAAGTGAGTCAAGCATGGACCTGAGCGCTGGTGTTTCTGCAGAGCTTCTTGTAGATCTGGTCGATGACGATAGACACGTGGTCAAAGCACTGACTAAAGCGTTGGAAGCGCTTGGTTTTCACTTGCTCAAACTCCTGAGCGCATTTCTTAGTAGCATTAGTGCTGGTCTCAAAAGCTGAGGGTTTGGTAGGGAGAGGTGAAAGCACACAGACGTGATCAATGTTTTATGTGATTGATGGGTGTGTTACGACAATAAATTTAAAACCAAAAGGGGTTGATAGTATAACAAACTAAAACTAACCATAGCTAATCTGAAAGCTAAAAGACATGGACTACCTAGGCAACTAAAAATGTAAAATGTTCAAGGTTTAATAGAGGGGCTATTTCAGAATTAGTCCCACTCCCCACCCTGAAATGTATTCATATTTCTCTCGTACCATCCATGACTTCCCGGTAGCTGTCCTTAACATCTCTGATCTTTTCTAGAGCTTTCAAGTTGGGAGGTCTAGACTTCATGATCATGGACTCCAGAGAAGAGACGCTTTCTTTGAGCTTCTCCAACTGAGCCTCCAATTCACTCTCATCAGTGAGGGCCTACACACACAATAAATTGAAATCACTTCAACAACTATGACTGTCGCAGTGAAGAAATTTCCCTTGCGTTAATTTTGAGTGGCTCAATAGAGCAATTTTGACTCATTTGTTGTTGTTTGATTCATTTGTGTACGATGTGATCATCACACACAAAAACGAAGACATATTCAGAATATTTCAACAGAATATTTCGAAGAATATTTTCGATAAACGAAGAATATTTCAACAGAATCATCGTTTTCATCTTCAGGCTGTCATTCAGCACGCAGTTACATTTGTACGCCACTAGGTGACGGCAAGGGACTGTCTTCGAGTGAGTCATTAGTCTCTTCTCAACAAACGCGTTCAAAAACGCTGATTCATTAAAAGATAGATGTAATGAAACAAAGTGTTATTATTTTAACTTTGATCTCCACTTTTCGAGGCTCAGCTAACCAACAATGTGTCGCATGGGTAACATTGAAGCTTCACTTAATAGAGACCAATGAGATGTGAACGTTAAATAAAACCAGATACGTCAAATATTTTGCTTTCCTTGCACTCGGCAACCTTTTCACGAATATATGACTTGACCTCAAAGACAGACGCAGGTAATCGCACACACTCTTTATACACTTTAGGCTAGTTAAGTGCAAATCCACAAAGCCTCAGTAAAAATCACCATGATAAACATTCTCTTGTTATCATTAATTTTATATACATATCCATTAAGTTCAAAACAAAAAGGGTGTAGCCTTAAAAAAAAGAAAACGGGGATGCTGTGGTTACTTGCATTCCTCTGGTTGGCTTGTCAGTAGTGCGGTCCTACAATATTCCGGTTATTGCAACAACCATATCTCCAGCTTAAGAATGACCCCTCTGAGTGAGACTGCTTTAATGTCATGTTTTCACCTTAAGGCCCTTGTCCAGTGTTGAATAGTCAAACATCAATTGCGCTTCTCTCTCATAGATATCCAATGTGCTGATGCTCTGAGACTCTGAGTCCAGCTGCAATAAAGTTAGAGGACACGTGAGAGAAGAATAGGAAAATACAAAAGGGAATATTATCTGTGATGCCTTATTTTGAGTAGATTTGACCCTCTGTTTGCACCTGAATGTCACTGATGTCATCCAGATCTCCTGAAAGCAGTGTCAACGGTAGGTTGTCTATCTTACAGCCCAGCAGCAGGTTGTGTCTGCTCAGTCTCAGCTGTTCTATGGCTGCCTCAGCAGAGATTGTTTCCTTCTGAAGCTTCATCAGCACCCTGCAGACAAACAGGAGGAATAAATCAAATAAATAACACTAAAATCTTTTTTTTTCTCAGATCAACCATCATCATGCTCAGATACCCACTTGTTTCTCTCCTGGGAGCCTTTAAGAGTCTTGTCAACCTCTATCTTGGCATTGTTAACTAAAGTTGTCTTTTCTGACAGCTGGCTGTTCAGTTTTAGGAGATTTGATTGTGTCTGCTCCACAACAATCAAAATTTCGTCCTCCACCTGGTGGAGACATGGAGAACAGACAGCAGTACTTTAAATATAAAAACCAAACATGTCAGAACCTTTTTACATAACCAGCTTAACATGACACTAAACAGAGTAAAAAAAAAGTCAAATGTTGTGTCTCTAAAGTGGAGTGAGTGAGTTTGCCTCTTTCAAGCTAAAAACGGTGTTCTCCTCTGTTTCGATGGTCTCTTCTATCTTCTTCATCTGTTTGACGAGTTTCTTCAACTGAGCCTGCTCGTACTCTAGCTGGATACTTAGCCGGGTGTGCTGGGACTCGAACTCCAGGCTGGACAATCGGGAGATTTAATTATCCAGATTTAGATCACATTATATTTCATGCCATTATGTACAAGTGCACTAAGCTGTCTGTGATGACAGTGATAACGTGGGTAGGAATCATTTGTGCAAGTCTTACCGCTTCTTCTCAAGCTCCTGCTGAAGTCGCATATAATCCTGCTCATACTCACGGATGTTAGCCACACCGATCGCTATGCAGAAGTCCGCAAACACCATATCCTCCATCTAAGATGAACAAAATCAACCCACAAGGCAGCTTAGCATGGAGAAAAAATATTGACCAATACATTTTTTTAAAGAGATACTGTAAAACTATCATTTCAGAGGGCATTTGTGCCATCCTTGCTGTCATTTATTGGCATGAATCGCTAAAAATAAGCTCTTATTAAACAACTTGAAATATTTCCTAGTTTTCCATGAAAACCTCAAGAGATCATGTTGCACTTAAATCAATTGACCTGGTGAATTTGGTCCCTGATGGCATTCATCTCATTATCCTTTAGTTCTAAATTCTCAGTCTGTATCTCAATCTGGGCCTCGAGGTTGGAGAGCTCACTCCTGAGTTTGGAAATCTCCTAAAGTTGACACACACACACACAGATTTCATAAAAATATTAGAGATGTTTAAATGTCATGCAACAAAGGAGGAGGACGAAGAGTGTGACTTGCAGCCTGACAAGCTGGGATGCTCTTCTTGCGTATGCAATCCAGTTCTGTGTTGGAGTATTTGAGGCGAGTCTGGTTTCCCTGAGACTGCGCCCTGATCTGCTTCAAATCTACTTCCTTACGCTTCAGCTTCATCAGGGCCTGCACACACATCAACAGAATTAGCCTGCAATATAAAACTGTATGAAATGATAAAGAGAAAGTGAATCTCTTCCATACTAATACCATTTTTTTATCTAAGTAGCCACGCCCACTCTAAAATCTCATTGGTCCAAAATCCGGCTATTTATTAAACATTAAATACATACTGACTAGTTGTGATTTTCATTGCATTAAAAAAAAAACACACAACTAGTCAGCATGTACTTCAAGTTTAATATCTAGCAGGATTTTGGACTTTCAACATGATTTTCGCACCATCGCACAGGTATCTATCTATTAGCAATCTTGGACACTTACACGCATCTCGGATGACAGCTTATCCTTCTCCTCCTTCAGTTTATTCATATCCTTCTCATCCCAGCGTCGAGCTTTCTTGCTCAGGTCCAAGGAGCCTCCGGAGACCACCCCAGACTTGCGAAACATGGAGCCGTCAAGAGCCACCGTCTAAACAATACATTACACAAGTCATAGATGTACAGGAAAACTGTAAATGTAATCGACCTGGAATGATGATGTAATCTTTGTGGCGTACAGGTGCATGGACTCACCTGAAGGCGCTCAGGGCCATCGAAGGCAATGCGACGGGCGCCTATCAGAGTGTCGCAGACCAGGGAGTTTCCGCACACAAACTGAATCACCCTCTTAAGCTGAGGGGCGTTTTTAGCGCACTGAACCACATCCACCATCATCGTGGCTCCCTGCACTTCCCTCAGGCGCTCGTTCAGAGGGTGTACCTGATGCGCATACAGTTAAAGTACACTCTTTGTAAATCCATCCATATAAAAAGCTGTTTAAGTAAATACACAATAAAGCAAAATCATTAATTATGAAGGGCTTTCACTGATGAGTCACTCACATCTATATAGTCAATAGCAAGAAATGTCTCTGGTTCGGCTCTTTCCTCTTTCAGAAATCGGATGCAGTCATGAGCCACTTTGGCAGACGTCACAATAATAGCATTCATGTTTTTGCCAAACAGCTTGGTGACGGCAAGCAGGTACTTCTTGTGGATGGGCTGGCACAAGTCCACCAGACGGCCATACTGAAATGAGTTAAGAAACCAACAGAAGTCTTTAATTGAAAGAAGTCTCTTATGCTCACCAAGGATGCATTTAATTAATCCAAAATACAGAAAAATCAGTTCATTTTTAATTATATAAAATATTTAATTATATTACTGTAATATTACTTTTTTATATATATATTTAAATCTTTTGCTTATTCCTTTAATGGCAAAGCTGGATTTTACAATTACAATAGTCATTAATAATTATCAATATGGAAAACAGTTCCTGCTTATTATTTTTGTTTAACCCCATTGATGTTACTGTCAATAAGAAAAAATAATTAAAAATAAATCACTTTCAATAATTTCTTGCAATGCCTCAATCTGACAAATGACAAAAAAAAACACAAGATCTACTCTGCTTGACTGGCATTAGGGGGCTGTGTAAGCTGATTGTTACAGTACCACTGCATCAGGGTACATTCTCCTGAGGCTTTCAAGGACTTCGTCTCGTTTCTGCTGTCGTCGATTCTCTTGGCTGTCCAGTCGAGCGTTCTGGAGCTTGATCAGCACCTGTGCGAGCTCCTCGTTCACCTCCTCCATTCGTATGCGGCCTCTCGACAGCTCCTCTGCCAGCTCCTCCTCCTGCTGAGACTGCTCCTCCAGAGCTTTCCTTCAGAAAAATGAGTAAGATGTGACTGACAGTTCAACTGAATAATCTTACTCAAAAAAAAAAGAAAAACAATTCAGTTACAGCAATGTTATTTTTGTAAATTACTACAATAACACAAAACAAATCTTTATCACAAGCTCTTATTTTCTTCTTATTAGTGCAGAGGTTTTTAAGTGTGTCATACTTAGTAGCGTTGGCATACTCCTCCAGCTTCTCTGCCCTTCTGCTGAAATCTTCCATCCGAGTTTGAGAGTGTTTAATATTTGCCTGCAAACAAACATTTATATCATGAAATAAATCGCAGGGCTCAGTGCTCAGGATTTTTTTTTACTAGCCCACCACACTTTTTTATTTTTTTATTTTTACTGACCCCACCACATACAGAGACCAATAAAATGCTACTCTGTACACTCTGTAAAACAGAAATGGCAAATCACAACAGCACATCTTTTATGCAGGGGTATCTGAACAGATAAAAAAAAAAACATCCAGGGGCTCTCTTACCTCAAAACGACGAGACGGTAGTGTAAGTATTTGGACTATTACAGTGAGATTTTACACAGCAATAGAATACTGTTGTCAGCCTCATATTTTGTGATTAATACAAATGTGCATGGTTAGTAATAATGCTGTTGTGACTTCAACTGTTTGATCACAGCTGAATGAACTTGACTCCTGATAGAACAAAACATTTCAGGACTCAGTACTTGTACGAAGTTCCTGCTGTAAATCCTCCAAAAATCATAAGGTAAAAGTTCATAAATAGATTAGTTACGGATATTATTAATTTGTAAATATTTGGTTATTATTTGTCGGTAAATTAACTGAAGGTATAATCAATTATTCAGAATCAATAGATCAACTGGAAGGGAATAACCGTTCGATTAAACGAAAAATCTATAGATTCGATTAATCTATTAAAAAAAAATTTTTCCAGCCCTAGTTCAAATATTAAAGACAAGTAAACAGTTACTGTACATCACAATATTGCAAAAAACCCTCACATAAACACAGAAAACTACCTGTATCTCACTCTTCCTCCTCAGGTCAAATTGAAGCTTCTCATGGTCAGCTTTTATCTCCCAGTGCAGCTTCTCAGCGCTTTGGTTAAAAAGCGCTCCCCTTTTCCTGGCCAGCTCTTTGAGTTCCTTATACCGCTCCATCTGTACAAAGTCAAACAGTGTGTAACATAATATATCTTAATGTTTTACAGTCAACATATTAACAAAATTGGCCCTATTTATGACCCTAAAATTTCAAATCGAAACAGCTTCTATTCTGCAGATATAACAAACTCCTTGTCAGCAAGAAAAAGCATTAACCAATGTCCCTTTTTTGTTGTTGTTAATATTCATTACAGCCCCAATGGATAAAATAAAGTCCAAAACGTTGATTTTAACCTGGGCCTCCTCTAGCTGCACTCCGTCTCCTCTTTGAGCCCCCTCCTCCTGCATCTGCCTCTCAGAGACCGTCCAGGCCTTCTCCAGCTCAGTCAGCTCTCCCTTCAGCTCCTCAAGCTCCTGCTCCTTTTTGGCCTGCTGACTCCGGTTCTTCTGAAGCGATCTGTGCATCTCCTCGACTTTGTGCTGGTGGTGGGAGGTGTTCACTTTAGCTTTAATGTACTGAGGCCTCTGCTGATTAAGAGTCTGCTCCTGAGATCTGGAAGAACAACATTCTGCAGTGAGATTCATAAAGAAAATATATATATATTTTTTTTAAATTCTGTAGCCATTACTCTAGTTTTTCTCACACAAAATGGTATGAGAAAGGATAATATTTATAGCAAAAAAAAAAAAAAAAAATCACTCACACACATATTAATTTAAATATATGCAATACAAGTAAATTGTTATAAAAGTATATTTTACTTTAAATATTAAAAATTAAATAATAATATTATTTAAATATTTATGTTTGTGTGTGTGAATATATATACATACTAATGTATATATATTCATTTGATTAAAGTCACGTTATGCGTGCATCTATATTATAAAAATTAAATTGTTATGTATATAACATATATATGTATACTTAAATATTAAATAAAATTAATTATTTGAATAAACTATTTAAATATTTCTGCTTGTGTTTATATATATAAATGTAATGTATATAGATTTGATAGCTACCAATTATAATACAATATGTAAATTGTTTAATAAATATAATAGGGCTGTCAACAAAATAAAATTTTAATCACACCTTTTAAAATTAAGTTTACACCATTATTCCTGTTTAATACGTTTAATAGGCTCATCTGTGCGATTTCCCATCATGCTTTTGGTAACAGTAACATTCTCAGGTGCCAGAGCAGCCCTCTGCTTGTGCACTAGGAGTCCTGCGAGTGAAAATAGTCTCAGACATGCCACAGTTGAAGTAGGAATTGCAAGATATTTCAGTGCAAGAGTCACCAGCTTGACATGACATTGCTGTGTGCAGACCGCTATTGTAAAGGGCATTGTTCAAGGATTATGCGGGGCACTGCTCTATATCTAGCCAAAGGGCTCGATTACAGTGACGTTTCATCATCTGACTCTATATCAGAGCCCAACAAGAGGAGATCAACTTTCTTTATTGGTGGCTCGGATCATCATCTGAGTGATGTGGTGCCAGAGTCTCTTTAATACTCTTTAAGTATTGTTAAATGCAAGAATTAGCAGTATAATTTACTTTTGTTCTCTTTGCATTCAAAGACATTTCCAGTTAAAGTGCATTGCCAGTGACTTGCCTGATCTCCTTCTCCAACTGCTGAAGTTCTCGGTTCAGGCGCCCATGTTCTTTCTTCTGAGCCTTCAAAGTTTGGTCCCAGTCCTCCATGCAGTCCTTCTGCTGCGCTGCGGCCTCCTGTACGTCCCTCAGTTTTTCTGACTGTGCGTTTATGTTTTTCTCATTGTGGAAGAGATGAAAGAGGGCCAGCTGGAGTTTGCTTTCACAGAGTTCGTCCACCAGTGTCTGATATTTTTCCGCCTGACAAGATCGAGATAAATACATTGTCAAGGAGACGCTAACTTCTGAAAATGTTTCGACATCTGACACGTCTTACCTCCGTCTTATCTTTGAAGACTTGTTTCTTCTCAGCTGTAGCCGCTCTCTTCCGATTAAAATGGAACTGGGTGTCCTCTTTGGCTTTCTGCAGGACCGCGAGCTTGGCATCATATTCAGCTCTCAGCTCTCCAGAGTTGCTGATTCGTTCAAACATCTTTGTTCGCTCTTTGGCATTCATCATGGCAATCGACTCCACAGCACCCTGAGACGCAAATAAATCCATGATTAGTGTAAGAATAAAGCAAAACTATTCATTAACAATAGATCAAATGCTGGTAACCAATAATGCTACAGTATTTGTTGACCATTTTATCACTGAAGCACCTGAAACACCAGACAATTCTTCGCTTTCACCACAATGCCGATCTTCTCTAGCTCTCCGGTGTACTTCGCCAAAGTCATCTGTACACCATTCACACGATACTCAGAAGATTCCCCTGTAAAAAGTGAATTGGTTTCATCAGAAAATAATTCAGTTCTGTTTTACCTTACACTTCTTACAGAGCTCAATCACACTCACCTGAAATGCATCTACTGTAGGTAATTTCCTCATCATCTTTACAGTAGATCATGGTCACGCTAGCGAAGGTCGACACTGGTTTGCCGATGTGGGCACCGTGGATGAGATCTCTGGTGTGCTTCACCCGGAGGTTTACCGCCCTCTCTCCCATCACGAATCCAAGAGCATCCATGACATTAGATTTGCCTACAAAGGAGATAAACAACCATCAAAAGTTTATCGAGAACACACACTAATCCATACTGATGATGTCTCCTCAACATTTTATCATGCATGCAAAACATCTACATGAAGTTAAAACGTACCACATTAAAGTGGTGTTAAAATGGTAAAATTATGGTATGAGAAGATAGGACCATGGTATTTACATGATTATATCTTACTATATTACACTAGGCTATAACATAATAGCTACACCATTTAATGTTTTAAATATGCATGCCCCTTGGACTGGTGGTTTTATGGTAAAATTGGTATGAAAAGATAATAACGTTACCATGGTAACTTATTCACATGATATCCTTACTATAACACACTAGACTAGACTAATACGCCAGGCCTGTACAATACTATCAATATCTATCTTTATGTCTCTTAGAAGACTGGTGGTCTGATAACTTTTACGCTTTTCACAAATTCTATGTTTTGACGACATTCATATTATTGACATTTAACGTTATATAATCGCTCTCTTTCCAATAAAAAAATTGCTGACAGATAACGTTAACTGACACCATATAAATGAATGTAAGTTACTGTTAACGTTTAACATGTTTAAAAACGCATGTAGCACGCAAAGCATCTAAATAAAGCACATTATTTGACGAAATGTATTATTACTTATTAATTATTGATGTATTATTAATTATGTATCATTAATAACTCGATTGGCGTCGCGCTAACATGCATAACGTCGCGGTTTTGTCAGATTAGCCACGCAAATTAGCTTAATTACCAACTCACCTGATCCATTAGTGCCAATAATGCAATTAAACCTTTTAAATGGGCCGATAGTTTGCTTTCCTCTCCAGGATTTGAAATTTTCAACGTCTAGTTGTTTTAAGAAACCCATTTTTTACATCTAAGATGAAAAGGACGACTTGGTTTACTCGAGCAAAGTTACTGACAGGAAAATAAGGGAAGGCGGGAAAACTGCGTCATGATGCTGAATCTCCTGATGAAATCACATCGAAGACAAATAAATAATTTTAATGCATTTAATTCTTCGAAAATAATTGTCTTACTTTTATAAAGCAACATATCCGAAATTAAATTAATTAGAATTAATATGTAATATAATTGAAATAAAAGTTTTAATAAAGCCACGAAGAAATTATTTAGTCCTAATTATGACCTGTTTATCTGTCCCGACTCCAAAGGGGTATAGGATACTAATAAAATAACAGCCAATTTTATAAATCTGCAAATTACATTTTTGATAACTACAACAACACAACCTATTGTAAGTGATTAAGGCAAAATAATAATACTGTGACAGGGCATATAATGGCAAAATATGTTGTGTTCAACATTTAACCACATACTTATTGAAAATAACCTCGACTTCAGCAAATGGTGTGTAGGACTTTTATTTAAGCTTCAATTTTCACATTTCTCTCAATAAGTGTGATCACGAACGTATCCCATAATGTATTTGAGACCAAGCCAAGTCTCCTCTGCAGTGGGAATGATCTGGTTGGCAGGTAGTAGAAAACCATAGAGGCCAGTGTCACGCAGCTCAAATGCAAAGGAATATTTGATGCCAATATTGTAGGTCCAATCGATGCTTCCACCACTTGCTTGGTCTGAAATTTAAAAGCCCGGTATTCCCAATCAGATAACAGAAGTCATATCTTGGTAATTCAAACAGAGTATACAGTCTACTTAGTACTTACAGATAATCTTGCAGATGCTTCCAACTTGGTATCTGGTGTTATAGAGGGAAGTGAGCTCTTTTATCGCAGCTGTGCCTACAGCATGCTACAATACATAAAAACAATACATCGTTTTTATTAGTATAGTACCATTAATGCAGGTCATAACACAACAAAAACTGAGTAACTTATTAGTAAGGAGAAAATAAAAGTCATAGAAAATTATAAATAAATAAATCTGATGAGATTGCATAAGGCAAACCAAAATAGGAAACTCTTGTGGTTTTGTTGTATATTGATAAAGATATGACTTGACTTACAAGCTCGGACTGGTCAGGAATGGCTGTGCATGTGTAACCGTAGGGATACATTAAGAGTTGTGAGTAAGAGTGGATGGAGATGAAGGATTTGAAGTTGCCGTGGCCCTTGATGAGGTCCACGACATTTTTCACTTCGATCTCAGAGTGAGCTGAGGGACCATGGTAGGAGTCGGAACAGGGATCCTTGCTGGCTCCGGGGCCTGGGAGAAAATGTCCATGGTCATATGATATGACAAAAACATGGTCTATGTTTCAACAAGAGAGAGTAACAAACTACATACCACCAAAACCAGCATCCCAGTTCCTATTGGGATCAACGCCACGGCAGGAGGAGCCAACGTTCACCGAACGAGTTTTACGCCACATACGGTTCTGAATGTACAGGCACAAATGTCTTTAGTAATGCTTCTAAAAATATATATTTTTAAAGGTGCTATTAGCCTAAGTTTAAATAGAACTTAAACTTATTGCATAGAACATATTAAACTCCTTAAAAACTACATTGGCTTCATGTTTTGGAACCCTTTTATTTTTAGCAATCATTTTAATATGCTGATGTATTCACTAACCTTTAAATGTTTGGGGTAGTGAAGATTCTACATAATAATTATTGTAATATTAATACTTTTATTCAGCAAGTATGCATTAAATTGATCAAAAGTGACAGATAAAAAGCCATTTATAATGTGAAGATGGACATCAAATAGGATTTCAAATAAATGCTGTTCATTTCAACTTTCTATTCATTAATAAATCCTGTAAAAAATATATATATATTTCAGTAAAACAAAAAATAATTTAGCAGCACAACTGTTTTCAACATTGATAATAATGAGAAATAATTCTTGAGCAGTAAAATCAGCACATTTGAATAGCTTCTAAAGGATCATGTGACAATGCTTTGCATTACAGCAATATTACTTTAATAATATTTTATATTACTTTATTTTGGTTTTCAAAAAATGAAATAAGATACACATTTCAAAAGCATTTAAAGAAAATGCAATCATTCCAAAATTGTAACTGTATACATACTGTTGAAGTTTTAATTAATATTTTATTTAATATTTGCTTTTATTTTTATAAATTAAATAAAAATATATTACTATTTAGGTTTAAAAGTTTTTTATGAGTTTTTTTAAACATTACTATTTATGTTCATTTTAGTTTTATTTTCATTCTTATCAATGCTTTTGTCAGGATTTCTACATAAATGACCATTTAGGTTTAATAGGCCTCCAAATACATGTAAGAAAACACTAAGCTTGCAAAATTATTAACAAGCAGAGAGCCTTTCTAAATTGGCTCTCTAAATTTTTTGATTGGCTAAACATTGACTTTTTATTTCTGTTTACAGTCTTGTTTGATTGCTCAGGACATCTATATTAGTGCAATCAGTGCTACATGAATGCACCATCAGCAAGTTCAACAACATGTGACTTACACTGGAGCGAGTGAAAGCATATCCATCAGGGTTGGTTACAATCATCAAGTAGATATCCATTTGACCAAGGAGAGCGGTCACAGAAGGATCAACGCCATAGTCTGAAGCAATCTAAAGAAAAAAAGATTACAACACAAAATGAAAATGAATAGTTTTATGTTACACAGACATATTTTTCAATTTCACTCACCTTGTTGGCAATCCACACAGCAGAAGCCTGAGTAACCCACTCTCTGGCATGGATTCCAGCATCAACCCAGATCGCTGGTCGACTCACACCACCCGTGCTGAACTGGAATCAGTGGATAAAAAGATGAAAAACCTAACACATCTCAGTTCACAATCATATAATCGGTACTCAGACTCTACCTTCAGGGCATACATGGGACGGTTCTCATAGGAGCTGCCGATATGCACTTTAGAGACCAGGTTAGGGTGACTTGCCACAAGGGTGTCCATAAAAGCGTAAATCTGAAGTGAAAAATAAAACGTAGACATTTAAAAAGACATCGTTCTTATGTCATGCATATGTTTTTTGTAGTGTACTTACAGTCTCCAGGTCATGATAAGCAGCAAAGTTGAAGCTTTTGGTCCTGCGTTCCATGTCTTCATTATTAACCATCTCTGCCTTTTCCCTGTCCAAAAGTTCCTAAAACAAAGTAAAACTTTGGATGTTAGGGTTTTATTTGCAGTTATGTTCTGTGAAGAAACAATGTAAAACTTAAGGTGACCGTCATTTTAATTTATGTTTTCGATCTCTATTGTAAAGTTTGGTTTTAATGTTGCTAGACCTGCACATTGTCGATCATGACAGTGAAAGGGATGTTGTTTTCCCTGAGGAAGTCTTTGACGGCATTCAGACTGGTGTGAGGCACACGGATATCAACGGGCCGTTCAGTAGAGAAGCCATGGGCCCAAAAATCCAGCTATAGGGTCACATAACATTCATCAATATATGTTTAATTGAAAAGTAAAGGATTTCAGGAAGCTAAACAACATCATACCCCTGAATCCTCATCCTCTTCCAGCTCCCTCAAAGCTTGAATGTGGTCTTCAGATTCTGCCTGGATTCTGAGAACTTGGTCTCTATCAAAAAAGACACTTTGGTTACATTTTGAACAAGAAACAACACCGTAATATGGTAATAAGTCATTGGAAAAGAGAAAGTATCTGAACTTACCCATTAAAGAGCTCCTCGCAGTGAACTGCGGCCAGGAGCGCAAAGACAGCTAGATAGAGTCTCATGTTCTCTGGGAATGATCTCTACTGTAAGTTTTTCGTGGATTGCTGCTCTTATACACTCTGAGACACATGTTGAGTTCTCAGTAATATCAGTACTGATAGTGTGTGTCTTTTCCAGGTGAACATTGCAGCATATTTCTCAGGGATTCCATGTACTAAACCATTTAAAAGGTGTTATCTCACAGTTTAACCCCGCTCTGACCTCTGTCAAAAATGTATCAAGTTCTTTGGGACAACGCAAAAGCATTATATTTTCAAATGACAAATTTCATATCCACTGGGACCTTTATTGAAGTTTACATTTCTCTCAATAAGGGTGTTCAGATACATATTGCATAATGTATTTTAGAGCAAGCCACGTCTCCCTTGCCGTGGAAACGATCTGGTCAGCAGGCAGGAGGAATCCGTACTTGCCAGTGTCACGCAACTCAAAAGCAAAGGCATATTTGATGCCACGTTGGTAAGCCCAGTCAACACTTGCACCGCTAGCTTGCTCTGAAATAAAACATGCAGGTTAAATTCATGTCTGGTAATCCTGATACCGCTTTTTCTCCAAAATCTCCAGTCTTTTCTAACATGCATCTTGAGACACCACTTAAAGAGACAGTTCACCATAAAAAGTTATGATTATTATTTACACATCCTCGTTTCATTACAAACCAGTATGCATTTCTTTCTTCTGCTAAACACAAAAGATGATATTTTGTTGGTGATCAATCAGTTTTGGTTCCCATTTAAATTAATTGTATGGACTAAAAAATAGAAAATACAACAGTAGTAAATGGGAACTGAAACCATTTGAATGCCAATATTTATAAAAAATATTACTCTTGAGTTGTGAAGAGAGATATGCATACAGGTTTGTAACGACATGAAGGTGAGTAAATAAATACATCTATTTAAAATTTTGGGTGGACTATCCCTTTAATTTCTCATTTCATGCCTCATAAAAAATTGCTAAATTTACCATAAAAACACTAAATACTTGTAGATTTTAGGGATTGGAGAGAAAAAAATAATAATTGAGCTTAATTTTACATAAAAAAACGGGCTGTAGATGTAGCTTTGAGTGTGTTTGAGTGAAAAAAAAAGATTAATGAATCATGAATAATAATTCTGAAGATCATGAATCTTGTCGAATATGGTCTCTGAACGCAATTTCTATCAAAAATATTTATTGCAACTTAAACTAATGTCAAAAGTATGGTCAGAAATGTAATCGAATGTAATAAAACTGTGCAATGTAACAACATATGCAATGTCTTAGTACAGTAAGTGGTTAAAAATGGATCCACAATCCACTTACCAATAGTGTGGAAGATACTCCCAACTTTATAAATGGTGCCATGCCAAGAATTGAGGGCTTTGCTTGCCTGTGTGGCCACTTCATGCTAGAATAGACACATACAAATTTGTCATTGTGAGATCATGTAAAACAAATACGATTTAGAAGAAAACCAAGGAGCTTTATGGATGTAGATTTCTTAACCAGTTCAGGCTGGTCAGGGGCGTTTGTGCCATTGAAGCCATAGGGATACATTAAGAGCTGAGAGTAAGCATGGATGGTCATGAAGGATTTGAAGTTGCCGTGGCTCGTGATGAAGTCCGCAATGTTTTTCACTTCAATCTCGGATTGAGCAGAAGGACCACGATAGTCTTCGCCGCAGGGGTCATCGCTTGCTCCAGGACCTGGAGAAAATGTAGAGACATTTAAAAAGGCAAAGTAATTTGAATCTGTTGCCACAAAAAAAAAAACAGTATGAACATACCACTAAATTCAGCATCCCAGTTTCTGTTGAGGTCAACACCAAAGCACTTGGGGTTAGAGGTCGCAGACCGGCTCTTACGCCACAAACGGTGAATTGGCTGAGGTAATGTTAATAAGTATTGTCATTAGATGCTTTTAAACGTAATTTACGCAAACAATGAATGACTGCTTACACGTTCAGTGAGGTGGGAGAAAACATATCCATCAGGATTGGCTACAATCATCAGGAAAATGTCCATTTTACTGAGGATACTGGGCACAGGGGCACGGTTTTCCTTAAAGTCTATGGCAATCTAGAAAGTCAGAAGTATCAGGACAGAATATTAAAAAATATATATATATATTTATATCAGATTTGGTTGTATCTGCAAGTTCTAAGCTATTTTATGGTTCCTTTAGACTATTATAGTAAATTGTTACCACATTGGCCAATCATTCAAACACTAAACACTTGCTTGTTTTGAAGTATTTTTTTTCATAATGATTTAAATGCTGTTATAAACTCACCCTGTCAGCAATCCACACTGCTGAAGCATGAGAGACCCACTCCCTGGCATGGATTCCAGCATCAATCCAGACTGCAGG
>JAOTRC010000015.1:11045798-11058767 GCA_027497675.1 Cyprinella lutrensis | reverse complement strand
CAAAACAAACGCGCAGGCTAGAAGAGCAGTCGCACGCAGTTTAACGTCATCTTCCCGCCCCGGACCGGTTCTTTAGTACGCGGTGTAAACGCAGTAAGCAAGTGGTCTGGGAAAAAAAAAGTTCCTGTGAAAAAAGTTCCTGGGACTAATTTCATAATTGTCCAAAATATGCAATACTTGGCCGCTTTATCAAATAAATATCTCAGATTTCAGTGGAAGAAAATGCTGTCCCATAGGAGAGGTGTATAGATGCACAATATATCGTATCATATTTATGATTGGCCAGTAATAGCAAATGGAGTGTACTTAAGTTTATTTAGCTACTGCGTAGCAACCAGCCAGCATCGAGGCGTCAAGTTTTGCATTAACTTTGCATTCTTTCTTTGTGTGTTAAATAATGACCCTTATGCAACAGTGAATCCATCATATGTACACAACACATCTGGTACTTCCCAAGTCTGTCTTAACCACCGTATCCATCCACATTGTGATCCCTAACGCCCTCCCCCACCTCTGATTGACAGGTGAGGGCAGAAGTAAATGTATCAGATGGTTCCACATGGGGTACGGGTGGAGGGGTTTGTACTCTGTGGTGTTTGTTTCAGGCTGCTCTTTTGTTGCAGCGCCCCATGGCTCCCAGTGTCTGTCTCCAGTTTGAGGCTGCCGCTCCACACACGCCGTTGCTTGTTTGTGTTTTGTCTGGGATGAAATCGAAGCCCCCATTGTGATCCTAGTTTGTTGGGTTTGCGTTAACCCGCTTAGAGTGTGACTGTCAGGTGTTCCTCTGAGCGACGTGCTGTTTTCTGCTCGTGGCAGCATGATGCAAGAACCTGCTGGGAGCTTGTAAGTGCATGATGGGAAATCTGATGTTTAGTGTGTCATCTGGGATTTCTCTCCCCGCAGACAGTTGAGTAGGTGGGGGTGGCAGCGATAGGGGCTCCAGTGGGAATGTCACTCCACAGGATTGAGTTGGATGGTGGGGGGAGGCTGCGTGCAAGAGACGTGAGGGACTCTCAGCCTTCAGCGGAGGTGGTGCAGAGTGTCTACGTGTAAAGCGTGTGTGTGTGTTTTGGAGGGGTGTGCTGGGGGGTGTCGATGTGCTTTGATAGGCGAGTTTGTAACAATGGCCCAGCTAGACCCACTCATCTGCTCTTGGGAACAGTTGTTTGGAGAGACGCCATGGTCGTCTTGTCTGTAATGGTTATAGTAATGTTTCCCGGTTGTGCTCTCGATGTTAAAAATAGATAATGTCAGTTTGCTCTGACCACTTGTTCAGACCAACTTACCCTGAACTCTGAAATTGGCCTTTCAATGCTATAAACAATCAAACCTGTGTAATATTGAGCATTAGCCTATTACTACATGCTTTGTTTAATGCAGTTTAATTAATAGCTATTTTGGATACATTTGGGTCTTAAAGTCTCAAGTCATACTTAAATTTAGGCTCGACTTGGAAGCATAAGCATCGACATGCTTATGTTAATAGCTGAAATTAACTCAAATTATGTTAGATCTACAAGAAGAAATATTTTATCTGAATATTGTGGCACTGTTTATATAAATCTTTTGAGTCTTCTGTAGTCTCTACTCAAAAGGAAAGTCATTTTTAATGTTGTTTTTTTCAGATTCATTCCCCTTCCTTTGATTGTTAAATGTTCATTTTAAAAGTTTTGTTAAGAAATTGGTCTCATGATTTAAGTTAAACTATTTAGTTTAGAGAAATAAAAGTCATTAAGGTATATTTTAGGACGATATTGATGTTCATGTTTATAAGTTTGCGGCAGTTTCTTAATCACGGTTTTAAGTTAGCTTTACTGCCAAGGCATGGCATTATAGTGAGTTTAATCTGTAGATCTTTGTTTACCAGGAAGTATTGCTGTGCAACATTCTCTCAAACTCACGTTTAAGTAATGAGAAGTTATTTTTGCAATAGTGTAGGATGGTAAAAGCAGCAAGTTTGAGGTTGTGAAAGCATCTGTTTGGTTTACAAACACAACCGTGTGCTCTTCATTTAATGAGAAGACTTTTTGAGGCTGTATTATGTGTCATTATGTATGTGGTAAGGCACGCAGCCCTAATGCTCAAGTTTTGTTTTACTTTCCCTGGCAAACTAGTCTTGTTAATGGTCATAACCACATCATTGCACCTGGTGGTGTTGTTGGCAAAAAGACCACCAAGTGGAGGCCACGCAAGAGACTTGAGAATGGGGAGGCTGTTGTTAGGGGAGTTAATGATCCCCATTCAGTTGCCTGTGCAGTGATCCCAAACTCTAGATGTGTCAGCCCGCCCATCCATGGCCACCTGTTGCACCTGTCCCTGACATTGAGATGGGTGGCCGTCGGATAACCTGCACTGCTCTTGACGCTTTCCAAAATTGTACTGACTGATGGTTAGTGATATGACCAAAATATTATTGGAATTAAACCCAAAAAATGTTTGGGTTTTCATTCTTTCATTTATTGCTTTGCCCCCAAAATGAATGAACATACAATGTGAAAGGGGATGTCTCTTTATCAATCGAAATCAAAATAAAGCTTCACCAAAAAGCGAAGATGAATGAACGACAAGGAAGAACAAAGAATGAACATACCGTACACTAGTATATGCAAACAAGAGTTTGATGTTGCCAGTAGCAAAAGAGGTCTAAACGCTTTGAAAGAATAGGTGGTAACAAGGCTGTTTTTTCATCTGGGGACTTCAGTAGAGTTACTTTATGCATGGTTAAGTTCTTGGGAAGAGAGTAACAATACCTTATCTGGATTGTATCTCTCCACTATACGTTAGCCTATCCTCAACTGCCAGTCCAGTGCTGCTCTGCAGAATCTGTAACACTGCTGCAAACACTTTATAAGAAAGTCTCAGTTATTGGAAGATCCACAATTAGATTGGTAAAGTTTCTTTTCATAATGTTGCCATGCTGTTATGGAGGTTGAAAGTGTGGCATCAGGAGATACAGTTCAGGGAGTGGAGAGTGTGTTATACAGATAGAACGTTCACTGTCTGCCTGTGTTACTCCCTTAACTAACAAGAGCTGTTAATTGCTGTATGCATCTTCAGAGAGTTTTTGGTGTGCACCGGGGATACAGAGGGCGGCTCAGTTTTGCCAAAGCTCTGTCTTGGCAGATACACACAACTTTATCAGTGACATTCAGTGAATTGGCTCTGAGACTGATAAAATATATAGCCTAACGTTTTAATTTTATATCTCGGCAGTCAGCAACCTTATGCAGAGGGATAATCAAAGAAGCTTGCACCTCTGCTCACACGTATTTTTTGTCGGATCTGCGCTAGCACTGGTTAAAATGTGTGTGTGATCATGATGGAATGATTACTCCAAAATGTACTAACAATTTAGAGGAACTTTGTTGAAATTATTCTAGCTAATGTCACGTACCACTGCACTGACTGTCACGTGCCATAGGTTGCCGACCCCTGATATTATTGTTTGTTTTCAGTGTGACTTTTGAAACTAAATATCATGTGACCAACAACGACAGTCACATCGAAGAATTACTTGAATTACTATTAAAGGAGCAGTTAACCAAAAACTTTGAATTGTCATAATTTACTCCTTTTATATTGTTCCAAACGTTTGTCTGTCATTTGTCTGTTAGTTTGTTTTTTTTTCCATTCATACAATGAAAGTCAATAGGGCCAATGTTGTTTTGGAGCAAAACAAGTCAAAACACTCTTTAAAATATCATACAGCGTGAGCAAATAATAGAATTTTTATTGTTGGGTGAACTATCACTGTAACCTTGGACTTGACTGAAAATGTTACTCCTAATGACTCATCTAATACTATCACTTTGTTCTTTGCCAAACTGTACTGTGCACTTACCACACCTGTTTTGCTAGTTGGTTAAGACAGAAGATTGAGGTCTGATATCTTCAGGGAGCTGTTAAAGGAGATTTTGTGGTGGAAAGGACACGCACAACATTAATTCCCTTCTCTGCCATCTGAGCCACTGAATGGCACTTCAAAAGCGAAGTGGGCTTGTGTTAATCCCCCGTAGCCGGCCTCAGGTTTGAAGTGTGATCAAAGTCGAGGCTGCACTGATAGATGTGCCCACTATGGTCCTCTAACTATCAAGGGACCAGAAAGTTTTGTGGGTGTAACGGTGGTTCTGAGGGTCGTGCGGAAGGCCAGAGTAGCCCATCACTTGAAGGCAATCCTGGATTTTCCTGCCAGACACAAACACTCACAATGTGTGTGAGTTGTGAAGAGATGGATATAAATAGAATAAGACATGAAGAGTTACCTATTTTTTTCAGGCGATGACCCTTTTTGTTTCAGTGAATCCATTTCCCCTCTGGACTTCCTGCCCAAACAGACTGTCTCCTTCAATGAGGAGTTTCACAGACACTTTAGACTCTGAGTACCTGGAGGGGATAATCAATAGCTTTTAAATTGCTTCAACAATCAACCCCAAAAAGCCTAATGAATTCAGCATGTTAAGCAACACCACCGCCATTCTTTCCCCAAGAGAACAATCTTAGGACAGTGCTTTATTTTTTTCACCTTAAGCACAAGCATGTCTCATCCTGTTTTTCAAGCTCTCATTCTGTTTTTCCTCTTGCTGCTGACACTGGGCTCCTGGTTTCCTCTCTACAGCTAGGAGGTGCGTGAGCTGACCTTCCATGACCCCATTCTCTCCACCATTTCTCTTGAGAGAAACGGCAATCTGCAGCTTGAGTGAATCTCACGATGAATGGATGGGCTGCCTCTCTCGCCCTTGAGTTAATTTTGTTGTGTCACTCTGCTCTGAAAGGGTGAAGGGGGGGAGTTTTTTTTTATACGGTAGCTGAAAAGTGCTCCCTGTTCCCTGAGGGAGTGAGTGGCTCGCTGTGTCCTTGTTAAAGAAAGCAACCGCAGTCGCTAAGCTCCTCGAGATGGACCGGTGACGGAGCACTGGCCATTTACATTTCTCAAGCTCCCCCGCCCTCTTTCTTAGTGACATTGGGCATTCTGAAGAGAGAGCATTGCATGCTGGGTCAGGTTGTGCTAGCCCTAGCTGTGGCTGTGGGCTCATGCTGTCGCTTAGTTCCTTTCAGTAGGCTGGAGTTTGCAGTCCCACTTACTGCCGCTTCATAAACCTTCAATAGCTGCAACACAATGAAGGAAGACAGGGGTCAAGGTTAAATCTCAGTTCCATCTTGTTCCTAGAAGCTTTATCGAGAACCTGGAGAATGTTTTGGTGTGTTTTTAGTGCAAGTCTAAGGACTACTTTACCTTAAAGATGACCAGACTTTACCAGGACTTTATATCCGATAGGTTTTTAAAGTCGGTTGGTTACCAACCATGTTTCTGTAATCTTGTAGTACTCACTGTTAATTCAACATGACAGTGACTTATTGCTTTCCGTACTGGTTTTACCTGATGTTTTCATAGCCTGTTCGGATGTCTAATTTGCTTTGAATCGTCATTAAGCTGTCACTTTCATCCAGAGCAACTTGCAGTACACCTACAGGGAAAATCATCTACAGCAACGTGGGGTGGATTGTTTTGATGTCATGATGGTAATTGCTCATGGATTGCCCCTCGAAGGAATTAAGTCTATGGTGGTGCTGCTCAGATCTTTCATGATTGGGCTACACCTCCAGATGTTATGATGTAATACATCAGTTTACTTCATATTGACAAAGCCATTCAATGTTGGTACCATACAATGTAATCCATACAATGTTGGTACTCAACATTCAGCACATAATGAAGTATGTTTGTTTGGACTTTAAAAGTTTAACTTTGCTTTGACCATAGTAATAAATCGTCTAAAATTGAGATGGTGGGTGATGAATGATAAATTGATTAGGTCAACTAAAATAAAAGGTTGTCACAATTTTGAACGCCTTCATAAATTTGGGTCCGTTAATACTTTAGTTCACTTCAGTTTAGTATACACGTTAATGTGTTACAATTGGCCTCTGTGGTGTGTGCTTGCTAAAAAAGACGCTTCATGCGTAAGATGCATTTAATACTTCTAAATATTTGATTATGCTTTGTTATGCATGCTTGGACAGACAGATGAGGACTAGCTCACATGTCCAAAAACTGCTGTAGCACGTGGAAATGTACTTAAACATACATACTGTGACATGCCAATACTCTACATGTTGATTAACCAATCAGAATTAACCTTAGGCTAAATGTCATTAACTTATTTCTTTGCATTCTTTCCTATATGTGGATTGAAGCACGTTTAGACAGGATTGGGAATGTTTATCCAAGTCCAGAGGTGTTAGAAAATACCTTGTAGTGGTATGATCTTATTGTGTATAAAAGATCAAATTAAGTTGATTTACACATTCACTCAACATTTCAGTGCACATTTGGGTGTTTTTAAAATGTGGCTCTTGCAAACAAAGGAAGTTCGTCAGATTGGAAGTTCGTGGTTGAGTGACATTGCTTTACAGGCAGTTCCTTAAAACAACAATTACTCTTACTCTGGTTTCAGTCGTAATGCCTAATGACATTCTAAGGAGGTGGTCAAACAGGATATGTTATTGCATCCCTAACTTTTATCTTTAGTACCTCTAAAGAGTTTTGAGGTTACACTGTTTTGCTGAATGTCAAACTACTAAATGAAATTCATAAATCTATGTTACTCCTGTGGGCGCCCCACGTTATGTGGTGTTAGTTAGCCACAACATTTTCTCATCAGCGAAAGAGTGGTATAAAAATGTCAAGCTTGGCTGTTTAGGCCAATATGGTTTAATAAGTTTGTAAAAGCAGCTGCTAGTTAAACTCAGTCCTGCTGTAATGGCTAACCTCCCCTCCCTGCTGTTCTTTTTTAATAGGAACTTGAGCAAGCACTACTGAAACAAGACCAAGACTTCCTCTCAGACCTCCTTTGCTCCCTGCTGAAAGGATGTTATCAACGCAGCGACATCACGTAAGTGCATCGCCATCAGTATTTCCTGTGACAGATCTTTTCTTCCATATTATGACGTACATCTGAGGAAACAGATTAATGAAAAAGACGACAAATCTAGGATAGTTCAAATAAAATGTAAGCTCAATCAACAATTAGGTATATGTTGTATGGAATAATTTTGATTACCATAAAAATGTATTTCCACTTGCCACTCGTTTCTTAAAAAAAAAAAAAGCAAACATCTGGGTTACAGTGGGGCACTTGGGGCAAAGGGAATCTGTAAATGTTAATAATACTCAGTTCCAGTTGTAGAGCCAGATGTAAACAAAATGAGTGTTAACATAAATTTAGCATGATAAAATTGAATGTCCAACTTTACAATTTGTGCAATATCCAATACTTTGTTGCCATGACAAAATAAAGTCAGAATTTTTTGTAATTATTCAGCAAATGTTGTTAATGAAGCTTAACTTGTATTGAACCGTAAATACTCATAATACTGTACTGTTTGGGGTGTTTTTGCAACCCTACTCTGTGCTCTTGAAGAATCTTATGCATGGTATGGTATTGCCCAACCCACATCCTGTGTCTGACTCAGACTCCATCTCCAATCTGCATGCAACCACTTGACTGTAGTAGCGCTGTAGTCATGGAGCTAGGTTACCTGCAGCAGTGGGAGGTCAAGGGGCCATGGGCCCCATCCCAGTAAAGAGTGTGAGTTATTGTGAGAGTCAGTGCTGTGATGAATGACTAGCCCCTAAAGGGAGCTCCCTTCCATAGCGGTGCCTCATCAGCAGCAAAAAGGAGTCCGGTCGATGAGTGGGTAGGCAAGAATGATCCCTTTCGCATACTCAAGCAGGCCGTTAGCAGGACGCAGGGTTTTATTGGATTCGACAGCAACTGGCATCCAGGGGGAGGCCGCGGGGCACTGGCCTTTCACAGAAGTGCCCTTTTCATTCTACATGTGCTAAACGCTCCAGCAGAATGGGGGAGGGAGTGTTACGGATGAGAGAGAGAGGCAGAGAAAGATGGAATGGCAGGGGGCCTGCAGCTGTGAGAGAGATCATTCTGCTTTCTCAAGATAAGCCTATTCTTTCTATCCTGTTTTGCTCTCTACCTTCTCTCTTGTTGTCCAAAGGCTCACCCTTGCCCTACGCATTAGTACCAGGAACTGGGTGTTGGGTTGATCGAATTGACCCCACCCGGAACTAACTTTTTTCATCACAAAAAAGGCAGTTGTAGAACTTGAATCATATGAATAATTTATCAATTGAATTATCCTAACTTAAAATCAAGGTGGAAGACCCTAACTGCCTCAAACAAGATTGTCTGAGTTTGCTTTGCTTTTGTGTGTGTTTAAAGGAAAACTCTGGCGCAAAATGAACCTTTGGTCTAATAAAACGTTGGTACCTAGTCAGCCGTTCTCTGAGATTTGTTTTCATGATAATCGAATGTAAAGAGTTTAAGTAAAGTAAAAAGAAATCGCTAGTTTATACCGCTAACAAGGCTCAAAACAGCCCCACACTAACACAGTAACATAATAAGGGTCCATGCGTGCAAACCGAAGCATTGAGAACTGTGTAAGTGTATAGATCGTTTTAATAAGAAGATATTTTATAAAGGCAGTCCACTTCGTGTAAACAGGCAGGAGCCATCTTGGAAACCAGTCTCGAGTCGACAAGTTGAACCACGAACGCCGGCCATTCATACCAAGGGGGTAATCCATCAGCCGGAAGTTGAAGCCTCGCGGGAGCCGCCATTGTAGCAGAGCTTCACCTGCTGTCAGCATCCCATTGAATCCCATTCATTTTGGCGTCACTTTGACAGCGAATAACTTTACATCTGAGGCGTCCATAGACTTAATTTGTCCATTATTTATTTATAAGGAAACACGACAATGTATAAAATGGTCCATTACTTTGCATCTTACGTTACGGCCCCATAGAGTCGTTTTTCTAAAAATAGGCTAAAGCTTGCGTCATAACCACAGGACTTTCTGTCACACGATAGAGACATTACTGTATAGACAGGAGGAGAAGCTCGCAGGCAATCTTTTACTGTCTATGAGGCAATCGGGGGGACGTGGAGGCACAAAGTCAAGGTAGACGTCCATAAAAGCAACGGGACAAAATATTTCAACAACGTTTTTGAGGAATTAGGTGATTCAGATTTGGGTTGGCACAGCTACTAGAAGATTTTCAACTGTCAGACTGTCGTCAAGCTCAGTTTGAGAAAACCCTCAACGACAACGACAATAGAAAACCCTTTTCTGAATATGTACCTTAACGTGCATCAAAGTCATGTCACTTTACCTCAAGTCAAGTGAGCATTAGTCACATATGACTTAACCCCCGATAGGATGGAACCGCTCACTCTTAGAAGAAAAGGTTCTTTATAGAACCTTAAAAGGTTCTAAGTGCTACATATTTGGAACCCCTAAAATGCAATGCATGTGAATGATCCCAAAATTCAAGATGTGGTGGTTAAAAAATGTAATTAGGCCTAATCAATATCACACAAAGAGTGACATTTCAGTTTTTATCCTTCAAAAAATCTGCATGATTAAAATGTGATATTAGGCTAAGTTACTACAAGAGTTTAATAAACAATAATTTAATAACAACTACAAAATGTAGCAGAATAATGTAATATATATGAATGAATAATAGCCTTCAAAGAACCTTTGTGCCAAAAGTGTTCTTTCTTGTCATTATTGAACCTTTTTTTAGCATAAAATGTCCTTTGGAGTTGAGTAAAGAACCCTATGCTACATATATAGAACTCTTTTTTTTCCAAGAGTGCTGCTTTATTTGCAAATTGTTTAGTGATATTCAGATTTTTTTTTTCTTTTTCTTTTTAGGATTCAGTCCTTTAGCAGTTATCTGGAAGACATCATCAATTACCGTTGGGAACTGGAAGAAGGGAAGCCCAATCCACTGAAGGAGCGCCGATTTGAGGAGCTACCACCCCGCACACAGGTGGAGCTTTTGCACAGACTCTGTGACTATCGTCTTGATGCTGCTGATGTCTTCGACAGGCTCAAGGTAGCAACCTTGTATTCACGTGTCATGGCACACTTTTTTTTTTCTCCATTTAAAAAACAAAAAAAAGAGTTGTTTGTTTAATCCTCACCCTAACAGAAGAGTCTAATAGAGATCATGGGTTTTGCAGGGCCTGGATGCCGACAGTTTGCGTGTTGAGCCTCTGGGCCAGGATGGGAACGGGGCCCTCTATTGGTACTTTTACGGTACACGGCTCTACAAAGAGGAGCCAGTCGAAGGGATATCTCCACAATACAGGTATGGAGAGCATTTCTACATACATGTGAACATACCCTTACATACTTGGGGTGTAACAATACATTGATATGGATTGATTCATCGATCAAACGTCTTAACGATACGATGCATCTGTGCCATACGTAAAATATCAATATACTGGCTGCCGGTGTGTCTTTATAACCTTAATTTTCTCTGCTTGACAAGATTTACTGAACCCTAAACACGATTTGTCACAAAAGCCAGTATTGTCCACTGTTAAGGCATTGCGAGTTCATGTTACAGCAGAAACCGACAAGCACAATCAACCGATTCCCTCTCTCTCCCACCTTGCTTCCTGTCCACTCTATACTTTCCT
The DNA here is from genome assembly GCA_027497675.1 of Cyprinella lutrensis. Lineage (NCBI taxonomy): Eukaryota > Metazoa > Chordata > Actinopteri > Cypriniformes > Leuciscidae > Cyprinella > Cyprinella lutrensis. The sequence goes on along the minus strand of JAOTRC010000015.1, from coordinate 11,048,256 downwards.
ATTATATTAAAGGCAAAAATAAATCTTTAAAAAAATGCTACAAGTTGTACTATTTTCACAGTGACATTTATGACAATGTATCTGTGAAGAAGAGAAGAGGGAGGCCACCAAAGAAGTCTGAGGAGATTGATGAATCTATGTAAGGACCTCTTTTAAACATATCTGTATGACAGATATGCTACTATTCTTACTAGTCAGAGTTTGGTGCTTTGAAGTTGAATTATTTAGAAAGATAATGCTCTAATCTTGTTTGTTTCAGGGAGGAGGAGGGCGAGGAGGATTCTGTGAAGAAAGAGGATGAAAGTGTCGGGGAGTCTAAACCTGGAATAGGTGAGAAACAAGGCTTGCTGCTTTTAGTTGGTTTTATTTGTAAAGATGTTTAATCATAGCAGAACCATTTGTCCTTTATTTTTACTCTGCGATGTAAGTGGCTTACAGTGCTCATGGCGGCTGCAATGTTCATGAAATGCTCTTTCAGCAAAAGCATGAAATGTGGAGCTTTCATGACATAAGTTGAAATGAAATGCTAGCAACCATGCCAGCTTGCCTTCACATCGATTTTTTTTTTTTTTTTTTTTTTTTTTATGAGATCAAAGCTCAAATTTTGGTTTGTAGCTAGATTAAAAGCTTTTGAAAAAATTATATTTATGCTAGTGCAAGTTTTTAACTGGTCTCCAAACATGAGTTGTCCTTTGATATTGATTATTTTTCTCATCTGTTAATGAGGTGCTGTTTGTGTAATGTGTTGTCAGAGCGTGAGCGGGGTGTCTGGTCTCTGATGTGTGACTCTGAGGAACAGTGGGTCAATCTGGCCGAAAGTATTAAGGACCGAATTTCTTCTCAGGACCGTCACCTGCACCGCATCATCACTCAAAACTTCCTGCCTGAGATCAGTAACATGATTGAACACAAGGTGAGACTTGCACCGCATGTTATGTAATGTGATGAGTCATGTTATTAAACTGGGATATACTGTAGGTTATTATCTCAGTAAAGATTACCCTCTCCAGAACAAAAACAATGGTGACATATTTTAGTTTGGCAATATTAGTAGGATGTTTGAGAACAATGAGAATTCCCTCCTACAATGCAGAAAACATTCTTTCAAATTAAATTATATAAAATTTCTGATTCAAAAATCTTAATATTCTTATCTTTTTAATGATTTTCGCATTAAATTTAAAAGCATTTTTTTTGTACTTGACAAGGCAACCTCAAGAGTTGGCAAGTATACAATCAGATAAGATCAAAACTTTTCAAGATTTGCACACGTATTTAAAAGATTTTTTTATTTATTTATTTTCATCTCAAGATATTTATTATTAGTATTAATAGTAGGACTGGGAAACGATTAATCGCGATTAATCACATCTAAAATAAAAGTTTGTTTCAGACAATCTATTTTATAAATACACACATATGCATGTATATATTTAAGAATAATGTGTCATTAATATATCTAATATTTATATTTATGTATAATATTAATTTTATATAAATGTATATAAAGTATGTACATGCAAATATTTCTTAAATGTGTGTATTCATATATACAAAATAATTATACACACACATACATTATATAAACACAAACTTTTATTTTGAATGTGATTAATCACGATTAATCGTTTCCCAGCCAGCCCTAATTAATAGTATTAATCCATTCCCTGTTACTTTTGCTGATCATTTTTAATACCAGTGCATGAGTGCAATTCATGACTATTCGTACTGGCAGGGGATTTTGATTTTCAGAAAGTCTTGCTGCGTCCATTGTCCATAGGGACAATCATAACTGCTTCAGTTTTTTCAGAGGCACCAAAGTTCATTTAAAAATATCATTAAAGTTGTTTCATTTTCATATGCACATGGATAACTTAGATATCTGATCGTTCTCTTACCAGTGAGAACTGCCCAAATCAGATGCATGTTGGTATGCTCAATTTGCAGTGGTGTTGACATGTCATTTCCGTGGCTAATTAAGACCTATTAGAGTGTCTCGTTGCCATAGCTACCCCACTTCCAGCAATCACCATTACATACCCTCACTGTAAAATGTATATCTTTCTTTAGTGCTTCCAATGTTATTCAACCTCACATTTTTCACACCTGTACATCAATCTGCAAAGAACCAGATATTTTCTTTCGCAACCTTGATGCAACTGGTTTTAACTTGGACTACTGCCTCTTCAAATCAAACCCCGACACCCACTCTCTCTCACACATGCACACAGCCCTGTCAGAGCCAATCCATCTAGCCGTCGCCATGTGGCAGGCTCTCACCTTGAGGTGAGCTGGAGCATGGTGATTGACGGCCTGCAGCTCTGCAGTTTTTTGACCTCTTAAGTGGTGATACCACAGACACTCCATCTAGCGTGGGACTAATGGTGCGTTCTATTATTCATCCGTCTCGGAGATCCGAATCGGACGACAGACGTTGCCTAGCAACACGCCCCCTTTC
>JAOTRC010000015.1:11034575-11045698 GCA_027497675.1 Cyprinella lutrensis | reverse complement strand
CGCTTGAAGTGTGGACGTGACGTCAAATCCGAGGTCCGAGACGGTTCGTTGGGTATAATAGAACGCACCATTAGTGTTGTAGGGTAATAGACAAAGCAGAAGAACCTGAATATACCGAGATACAGAGGTAAAGGGGGTGGTTTTGATGAGCCTTGTGATCATGGGCTGTTTGGTTTTGCAATGACACTCTTTAGCCTCCTGCTTTGGTTAAACAAAGGGCATATTTGGGAGGGGCCAATATCCCCCAAATGACCTACCTGACACCCACATATGTGTGTAAACACAACTGACAAGGTTATTCTTCCCCAGGAGAAAGAGATGATGCAGAAACTACTGAATCCATCTGAGGAACACAACAGCTACACTGAACCACATGGCAGTAAAGAGAATTGGGTATGTTTTTTTGTTTTTTTAAACATGTCAATAATTTCTTGTTTGTGTACTGTATATTCTGTAAGCTGTAGTTTCATTTATGCATGTGTGTGTGTGTGTGAAGCAGACACGAGCCACAATTGAGGTGGAGAAACAGAGGGAGGAGGACCTGGAAAGGCAAGTCCTGCTCGCTGAACAACGTAAAGAAGAAGAGAGACTGCTTCAGGAAGAACGGGACAGAGAAGAACAGGAACGAGTCAAAGCTGCCGAGGGTGAGTCACACTTCAGGTAACCGGCGACCAAAGTTTCCTCAGAAGCGTGAGCAAACACACACTGATGGTATAGAGCACATTCTATGGTCTTGTCTCAACATGGTAGATTTGAAATCAGTGTGCTTTTACCCTAAGGCTGCTTTAATCATACAAAGAGCTGAGCTAGGGGAAACGATCAACCTCACTCCTCGTGAGAATCATCCAGCTCTGATATCCTCTGTCAGCGGGTTAATTAACTCTTGATTGTGCTGCTGCGGATGGGCCTATGCACATTAATGTATTATGGATGAAGATCGAGCCTGCAGTTCTCTCCGGTGGTTTCTTCCTCAAGCTCTTTTAATCCTCCCAGCAGGGTGTGTCAGTCAGGGCCTTTAATGTCAGCACATAAAACACTTTTCCCCTTTATCTTGCCTGTGCCCTTTGATCAAATGTGCCTTCTAAAGCTGCCAGATTATTTGCTGTTATTAGGACTTTTTCGGTTTTCGTTTGCTAACTTTTCATTACATTGGCACAGGCACAAGTGGGCAAGTAAAAAGCGCACTATTAATGGTAATAAGTGTAAAACATGGCTTTCTTATACTGTCATTGTTGTTCAGAGCGTGCACGTAGGAGGAAGCAGCGAGAGGAGAAGGCCTGGTTGCTCTCCCAAGGGAAAGAACTTCCCCCTGAGCTGCTAAATTTGGAGACCCACTCACCTATTCGTCGAGCACGCCGCACCAAAGAGTTGTAAGGACCGTTTTAACTCTCAAACTCAGTATTAGCTTTCCATCTTGTTAATTGTCTCCAAACATATTTGATGTTAATTTTACGTTCTAACTAATATGTGAATGTTTTATGGTGATTGTTTCTGTATTGTAGTTATGACATGGATGACGATTACACAGCTCTCTACAAAGGTACGTTTGGACAATGGTGCTTCTGTTGTGGTCAACCACTGTGTTCATTTCCTCATTCAATACTTGCAGCAGTTCCACTGAAATAATGTAAAACTGGTTTCTCTTCAGTGTTGGAGGCCCTCAAAGCTCAAAAAGATGCCTGGCCCTTCATGGAGCCTGTTGATGAGTCATATGCCCCCAACTATCATGAAATCATACAGGTGGGTATGCAAGCTCTTATAAATACATTTATTTGATCTCAAAGAATAAATCAGTAAGTTGTTAAAAATGTTTCGTCAGACTCCAATGGACCTGTCCACCATTGAGAGAAAGCTGAATGATGGGGAGTACGTCGCTAAGGATGAGTTTGTGGCTGATGTAAAGCTTATGTTTGAGAACTGTCTGGAATACAACGGAGAAGAGAGTGGTAAATATGATCAAGATGAACTGTTTTGTTTCCATGTTTTGTGGCATCTAAGCAGAAGTGAAACTGTTTAACATGAATCCACTCAACAAAATATAGGAATGTGTATCAGTGTTAAAAAAATTGATAAGCAAAGCAAGTCATGATAGTTGTGGAAGCATGTCGAGAGGCTGTGACATTGATTAATAGAGAGTGATTGAGCTGTCCTCCAGCGCGCCAGGTCCTGCAGTGCCACAGAGACATTCCAGCCCCACAGCTCCCCTCCCTGGAGCCATCCATCCATCAGAATGCATTCCCCTGGGGGTTGTGGGGTCAGAGGTCAACTGTGGTTCTGTGACCTAGTTGGTGTGCTTGCTCTGCTTGGGGAGATGAGATCAAATGTGTGTTTGCTAATGCTTACCTGTCTGTATCTCCTCAGAATACACAATAATGGCTGAGTCCTTAGAACGCTGCTTTAACCGAGCCCTACTGAAGCATTTCCCTTCTGAGGATGGCGACACAGACGAGGAGTTTCACGTGAACAGTGAGGACCGTGACCGCAAGGATAAGAAAAAGAGCAAAAGTCACAAACAGTCAGGTCCCGAGAGCTTGATCAGAGCCACTGAGCAAGTTCAAAAGCGCAAAATGTCCTATAGTGGCAAGGGAAACAATCAGCAACAAGATAAACTCAAATCCGCTTTACAACCCCCTCCCCAACACTACCGCAATGGTTCCCCATATCCTCACAACATCTACCCAGGACAGCAACAGGCTGGCATGTTACATCCTGCTCAACAGGTTAGACCACAGTCTCGGTTTCTAAATTTGTTTATTGTTTACAGCTGAAACAACAGTTTTGATTATTATCCTAAAGTTCTCCCTGTGCGCTTGTTGCAGTCAGTACTTCATAACAGGTGTTCTTTTTGCATATAGTTTCAGCAACCTGCAGGTCCTTCAGGACCAGGGATGTATGCTCAACGTATGATGATTGATCCCCAGTATCCATATCCTGGACAGAGACCCCTCATGTCCAGGCCACCGGGGGACCATGGAACTCAGCATATACCTCACTACAACATGCAGGTATGTTTTGTTTGATCAACAGTATTTGTGTTGATCACTTAAAATTTGTAAAATCACCTCTTGAAGGTTCTTTATAATGTGTTTTCTTTTTCATCAGGGTTCCCACATAAATGGTCCGCATCTTGGTCCCAGATACCCAGTTGGACCTGATGGCCGGCCAGTTCAAGCTCCACATCAACAACATTCCTATCCTGGTCCCACTCATGGTCCTTCTCTTGGCCCAAGGCCGATGGCCCTTCAGCCTGGAGGCCTCTGTGCCCCTCCATCTGAAGGCAACATGTACCCTTCCCGCCAATATCCAGAAGGGCAATCCATGCAGCCTGTGGGGAACCGGTACTCCAGCCCTGGTGTCCCAATGCATAGTTCCTATCCTCCTTATGGCCCCCATGGCATAAACATGCCCAGAATGTGGGCACCCATGAACCATCAGGGGCAGCCGACTCCTGGTGGACCTATGATGCAAGAACAGAGTGCAACTAGCCAGCATCCATACAATCACAACATGATCCATCCTCCACACAGTACTGGTTATGCAGTGACAAATGGTCAATATAGAATGCCCTCTGTCAACTCCCAAGGTCCTATTGGCCAAAGACCACCAGCGGCCCCTCAGGTCTCAAGGCCACATTTGGCATCCATGCTTGATAGTCCAGAGATGATTGCCCTCCAGCAGCTCTCGACCTCATCATCTCATCATGTTGGGAGCTTTCAGTCATCCTCACAAAGTGGTGGGAATACTTTAGGTTCTGCTACACTGTCTTCACCTGAAAACCATCTACTCATGCCTTCTAGAGATTGTGTTGTAGACAACCAGCACACTCCCATATCCCCTAAAGGTAACAGTGCTGTTCCTGGCCATATTTTGGCATCACATTATTGCATTTGATGACAATTATTTTAAGTTTAAATGGCATTTCCATTATTTTAACCACATTTACCACCATTATATATCCTGACAGGTTCAAGTCCAAAATCTGGTGATAAACAGTCAACCGAGACTGCTCTGACTAAGGCTGACAACCAGTCTCTTCCCAATTCAACAGAAACATCTGAGCATCCTTCAATAGGAACAGCTTCGGCATCTGTGTCCACTCCGAGTACGGAAGGTCCCAGTCTTAATGAAGATGGATATAGACTTTCAAATCCAGAGAAAATCCACAATGGTGACCACCCAAATTCTCAAACCCAACCAGGTTCCCTAATGCAAAAATTTGTAGATGATTCTTCGATTCCCGAAAATAGTCCTCAGCCAATGACCCATAAAACCCCTGATGAAATTCCCCAGAACCCCTCTCTACAAATCCATAAACATGTTCCACCACAGTTTCTTCAGAATGGTTCTCAACATCAGTCTCAGAACGTACCTCCACATATTCCACAGAATCTTCCACAGCAGATGCCACAAAATGCTTCTAATCAGTACTTTCAGAACGGCTCACAGCAAATACCACACAATGGATCTGTCAGAGGTCCACATGCAGGACCTCTTCATGGAATGCCACAGATTCCTCCTCAGGGGGGTCAGCCAGGTGTTCATCAGCCTGCAACCCTCAGCTCTCTACCTCCTAGCCACCCTGTATCCCATCCACTTGCTCAGCCCTCTCCGGCTGATCAGGGAGACCAAAGGCCTTGTGAGCCTACCAACAGGAAAGTATCAGGAGAGAGTAAAGCTTCCCAAGACAGCAGCAATGCTAATATGACGACTGATTGTCCCAGTGGGCTTTACAAACAACCGCCCTTCAGTCCAAAGTCACAAACCCAGCTGGGAAGGCAAGAGCCAGCACCTCAAAACCAGGCTCCTCCAGCACACTCTCAGGGTCCAGAGAGCAACACTGTGCTCCAATATGGTGTAAGCGAGCCAGCACACCAACAGTTTGGCCCACAGATGGGTAGACCATCACACTCATCAAATCACCAGGCATACCCAAACCAGGGACCTCCATCACAGGGTAACAACCCTCATCAAAATCCTGCACACTATCCTGGATATCACCAGCAAGGTGTTCCTTACCAGTATCGCATGGCCACACAGCATCCTCAGGGCCATCCCAGCATGCATCCTCAGTTCCAGCAGCATCAGCAGTTCTATCAGCACCACCAACATGGCAGACCTGGATTTTCACATGAGGAGTGGCCTAGACCTCCATACCAGTCTCAACACCCAATGATCCCCAATTCTTACCAATCACCATCCGTTGGAAGTTTTAATGGACGACACAAGGACAGCAGCATGTCTCCACATGGCTCGGATGGATCCGGTGGGAGCTTAATGTCGCCCAGTCCTATACTCGACGGGTCTCATGGCAGTGCTTTGGAGAATAGGGAGGGTAGCAGTCCTGCCAAGCAGGCAAGAACTGAAGAGCCTTCTGAACGCTCAGAGAGCCCAAAAGAGATCTTAGACTTGGACAGCCACAATGCTTCAGCCCGCCATCGTACTTCAGCTCAGCTGCACCCCAGTTTCCCATATGGGACTCGTGGCATGCATCCCAGCATGCAGCAAAGTGGTGCTCATCCACCCCATATGATGGCAAGTGGGCCATATTCTGGCCAGCATTTTCCCAGTGCACATTTTGCACCACAGCATCCTCATCCACATTTGATGGAAGCTTTACAGAGGCCCCAGCACCTGCCTTTCTCTCCAGGTCAATCTCGAATGGTTATGTACAGGCATCCAAATGTTGCTGGGCAGTTCCAGGGAATGATGGTTTCACAGAGAGCAGTGGTTGCAGAACACTTACTTCGCACTGGGTAAGAGATCTCATTTATTTCTCAAATCTTATGACAAAATTGATCTGGATGCACTTATACATTTGTCTTCACTTTAAATGTCCTTAGCTTTAGTAACTCTTTTTCTTGTCTGATAGGCACCAAATGTTGGGAACACCCACTCCCAATGGCCCAGGCAATAAACAAGGTGTATGAAAAAAAAAAGATTTATTTGGCAACCCAAGGAAAAACACTGCTATGTCCTGGAACCAAGGAAATGGAGGCCACAACTAAAACTAGGAAGATTGATTGTACTTACTTGCTGAAAGAGGCAAGTTATTGATAAGACGTTGATACCCTACCCACGTTGATAAGAGGTTGGCTCAATAACCACTGACCAGTGAATCTTCAGTCCTGTTAATACTGTTTAAACACCATTATACTGGTGTGCAGCATCTCTTCTCAACCTGGAATGTCTTTTGACTCATTCTCTACAAAGGAACAACATCTCCAAGCTCCTTTGCACGGGCTGTTTCTTAGGAAGCAAAGAAACTGCATTTTTGTCCATGAGAAAGATGCCATTCAACAGTTACAAAGTTAAACTCAGGTGTAGAAAGGAACGTACTGAGACTACTTTAGTTTTTTCCAAGCCTCTTGGACAAACTAGACTGTTGCCTTCATTTACTTGTTGAATGTTCTGTGAACGATTTTAGATGTAGTAATTCAACTCAATGAATAAAAGTTGGATCTTCTGCTCCACTGGGAAACACCAAACCTGGAGTGTATTAATGAGGTGGTGTTCATCTCAACTAAAGCATAGTATCCACTTTATTTCTGGTGATGTACATTCTTTTAATGCCACTTCAATTTGAAGATTGTCTTAGACTGGCAGAGAACTTGGCTGCTTTATTTGTTATGCACTAGGAATAGTCTTTCATACTGGAGTGAGTGGCCTTGGATATAAATTAGACGTGTGCTTCTTAGTATGGGACTAAATTCTAACTTTTCACTCAAGTTGTCTCTATCTCGTATGTGTTGTCTTGTTCCCTATTGATGTGTCCTGCTAAATTATGTATGCACAGAACGAATCAGATTTTAGAGACCTCTTAATATTTACAGTCTACTAGTAATCCATAGCTTTTGGGGTTCCTTGAAGGCTGGTTTATTGTTTGTGACCTTATATCTTTCTTCAATGGCCATCGGTCTTAAAATATTTTCCACATATTGGAATGAAAATTAAATTTGTCACAAATTACCAGCTGGAGTCACAATACTAACAATGCATTAGATGGTGAGTATATATCAGCCTTTACACTGACTCCTTTTATTGAATGGGGGAAATGTCGATGTGCTCATATTTTACATGAATGCTTCCTCTTTTAATTCAAATTACTGAATTTGTCCTCAGGGTGTCGTGGTTTTAATACGGGTATTGTCGAATTAATATTTAGTGAAAAAATTACTATGAAATGTCACTGGAACTGTGATTAACTTCAATTCATCTGTGATCTTCAGTACAGATGCAGGAACCAGACAAGCAGTACTTGTCTTGTGGTTAATGTTATTTGTCTCACTGTTCTTTGAATTAGTTTGATTTTTGATTTGAATGCTTAATTTTCTATGGGGGACAAGGGCTGATCGGAAAATGGAGTAGAATGGTTTTGTTTATTTTCATTGCTCTCCCTATTGTTGTCCTGCACTAAATGAATTACTTTGAATATCAGCTTGTTTTGTGTATACAGCCTGTGTCCTTATGGTCTGTCTGACTTACTGTTGTATTCAGCTCAACAAACCATTAAATAGTAACGGCAATTTGTGATATGGTCGCAAGAAAATCTACCTCATAATGCCAGAATGTGGCATATTCTCTATTCCTTTCTTAGACCCATGAAAAGATCTTTTTTTTGTCTCTTGTTCATGTTTCTACTCAGAACTATACTTTTTCTTGATTGACGGCTTGATCCTTAAATCAACACTATAGCCTTAATATATCCACTCACAAAACCGAATGGTTGTTATTAATTTATCAGTGCCAAGTTTGAACATGATTAAAACATCTGCATTCCACCTTTTGAATGTTGTTTATTTTTTACAACCATCAGTGAAATGAAGGCAGCATCCTAGATTCAAATGTTTGCCCTCATTTTGTTGTTTTATGGAATCCACACTTTAAAGTGGAAAAGAGGTTGTGCAAGGATTTGATAGTGATGTTTGTGGTACACTGAGGTCTTTTGTCCCCGAATCCTGGGCGAGTATTTTTGTAGCCACGTGAACTGTTTTTATGTATTTTATGATCTAGGGATATGGAAATACTAGCAGCTGTGAGATGACATGGAAGTTGTCCATCATTTTGTACCTGGCTTTGCTCATAAGTTGTATCACTTTAGCAGTCTGAGTGAAGACTGTACTACTCCTCTGTTTATATGTAAATGGATGATTTAGTAATGAATTACAAGAATGTGTGAATTTTGCTGTGTACAGATGTTTTTATTTTTTTCATTCACTTATTGATTGGGTAACAGGTCTGTATTTCTTGAAATCCACCCTTCAACGTATCTGCTGCCATCTATTCTGTCTGTACTAGTTAAGTTACTAGTTGGTTAAATGTGAATCATATTTATTTGCTCTTGTGTTTTGTAAATTTTTGTCTTTTTTTAAATATAAATGTTCTTTTCGTGTTTGTTTTTGAAGCGGTTCACTTTTACCTCATCAGCAAAGTTGGAATCCAAAATGACACCTGTAAATTTCATTATGTGAAGTTTACAAGTTCTTACCTGAATGACAAATTATTTTGGAAATGGACCGAAGTATTTTCTATACTGTACATTTCTTAGAATAAATTACGTTTCATTAGATTTTGCACTTGTTTTCAATTGTCGCTTTGTGTATTTCTCTTTTGAAAAACTTACATGGCACTACTAAAAGTATGTGGATTACCTCATGTACAGTGACATTTTACTTGGATAATGAAAGAATACCACGATATAAATATTGGGGAAACCATGGTGCCTTTTTTGATAGTGGGGACTTCGTTAACATTATGTACTAATGACATGTAACCACTCGTTAATTAACTGTGACACGGTCGTCTATAAATATAACCTGCTGTGTTTGTGAAAGTGTGTACACAGAGGGAATATTATTTTGCTAGTGTAACTAAACTTGCTCGTAGAAAAGTCTCAAATTACAGTTAGGGGTTCAAACGCCCGAGAAACCTCACTGGACATGATAATCACCCGTATCTTTATAAAATTGTAATTTGTAAACTTTGGAAAACAAGACAGAAATGCAGCTAGATTTAGGATGCGTGTATAAATCTTTGTCCTCTCGGGTCTTTTGTCCACGCGCACTGCCACACAGCAGAACCAATGATCTTTAAGGAAAGACCTGACGTCACTTTCTGTTGTGGAAGTCAGGGTAACGTTAGAGTTCGTCGAGCTCGGTTAAAACAATAACTTAAATCTCTATTTCCGGTGTCTTTATATATATCCATTGTCAACAATAGCCAGGTAAGGTATTTTCTAATTCGCTGTGCTCTGTACTGTATTTATTTTGCTAGTCGTTTATTTGGGATTAATTCAGGTAACGTCGTTCACTGTTAACTTGCTGGTGCAGTTTTAAAGTATTTTGGGACCGGGTGAACACTTTATTTAATAAACCAATCGCTAAATCATTGAAATTCGAACGATGTTTATAAACGATACCAGAATTGAAGTATGAAGAAAACGTGACAACAGCTAGCCAACTTAACCATGACTGATAATAGGTAGAGTGCAGCTCGACATGCTGTTGTGTGTCATGTGGATTGTTACAAGTAACGTAATTGAGTTAAACAGATGGTCACGTTGTTTTAAGATTCATAGATTTCATTTATATCATTGTGATAGTTTATACTTTGCTTATACTTTTACTGTTTTATACTATACTAACTATACTTTAAAGTAAACAGTTTCAAACAGCTGACAGCTGATTTTCCACCGGCATTAGGGAACAGCTGTGGTTGGTGGGTGAAACTGTTCTCAAAGCAAGTTAACGGTTGAAAAAAAGAAGTGCAAGCTGTGGTCAAAACCCCTTTATTTATTTATATTATAGATTTTACTCTCATAATGTATTAACCATGGGTGAGACAAATGCACCAGTTTCTACACACTTTATTTGTTTATTATATTTAAATAAATTATTGTATCATCATAGTTGACATGGCTATAGTAATCTGTCAGTCCAAGAACATATCATTCATTGAAGCGTAAACCAAAAATCATGTAATGCACATTTAAAACATTAACAATTCACTTCATTTCTTTTCAGCATTAGCAGAGATCAGTGGTTGAATTACATCACAGCCATGCACACACTGACAGCAAGACCCCTGATGGGGATATGGATGCTGTTTCTGTGGTGTGCATCATATAACTGTGGACCAGATCCCAGGAAACGGGAGGCTCTGATAAGACTGGAGGCGTCTAGACGGACTGGAGGCAACATAACACTCAACGAGAGAGAGAAACTGCTTGACTCGAAGCTTCAGAAACTGAAGCAGCGTGATTTAGAAGCAGGACCTTTCCCACCGTCTATGCATTTCTTCAAGGCGAAGCGCTTCATCGATCAAAGCCCTGTTTTTAGTTTGATTCAAAAGATGCCTAAAGGTGCAGTAATCTGATGATGCAGAGCTATTGTGTAGTTAGTTTGTGATTTGACCTGCCGCAGTTAAAAAGTTTGGGGTCAGTAATGATTCATCTTTTGTCCAGGTGCGGTCCTGCATGTTCATGACTTTGCCATGGTAGATGTGGATTGGCTAGTGAAGAACGTGACCTACAGGGAGAACTGCTACGTGTGCTTCACAGATGAGCAGACCGTGCAGTTTATCTTCTCTTCTGGACAGCCTGCATCTCGTCCACGCTGCTCCTCGTGGACCCTGCTCAGATCCCTCAGGGAGAAGATTAAAAACAGCACCGAGTTGGACGACAGGTAGAGCCTGAGAAAACTGCAGTAAATCTGAGACTGTTTGAGGGATGAGGGATGTTTGTCTCAAGCTGAGGAATGTTTGTTTCCACAGTTTCATTCGCAATCTCACACTTTTCACTGAGGACCCAGACAGAGACTATCCTAGCCAAGGCAGTGTGTGGAAGAGATTTGAACAGGCGTTCTTGGTGGCCTACGGTCTGGTCACCTATGCACCCGTTTTTAAAGACTACCTTTATGAGGGTCTCAGACAGTTTTATGAGGACAACATCATGTTTGTGGAAATCAGGGCGCTGCTGCCAGCGGTATGGATACATTTCCTATTTAAAAAAATTAGGGCTGTCAAAACGATTAATCGCATCCAAAATAAAAATTTGTGTTTACATAATATATGTGGGTGCACTGTGTATAATTATTATATATATATATAAATACACACACATGCTTGTA
>JAOTRC010000015.1:10987848-11001885 GCA_027497675.1 Cyprinella lutrensis | reverse complement strand
TATATACATTTAATAAATCTTAAAATTATTTAGAAAAAAATAGCTTGAACTCAAACAATATTTGTTGACAGACTGCTTGCAGTATCACCACGGACCCCCTAGAGGTCGCTAACCCCGATTGTACTAAAGATTGCATGGGAATGAGAATGAACACGTGGACTGGAGGTTCGTTTTACCTCTTCTTATTTCGAATGATCTTGATGGCCACCATCTCATTTGTCTTGTGATCCAAACATTTCAAGACTTGGCCAAACGATCCTTTCCCAATAACCTCCAGGACTTCATAGCGATAACCTATATGGTCATGCTGGACCTGCACAGAGTATTTAGAGGACAGAGTCAGCTGACAAACAGGTCAGCATAATTATTTACATCTACTTTGCAGTGGCAGACTTCCTGTTACTTATAGAAACACTGCAATGGTAATATTGAAATGCATAAACGCTCCTTATTTGTTTGTTTCTCAACTAACATTCAGGCATCTATCTGGACTGTCAGACATGTGAAATTGTTTACATGTTTTGACTGCAACTTTCAGCCATATGACTCTTTAAATCGTCAAGCATGAAGGCATTCAGTCTAATGTCCAGTAATGCTGAGGAATGTCATTCTGAAAAGGCGCATTTAAGGAAGATGGGACAGCAGACATTAGAGTCTGGCGGCTTAAATCAGCTGAATCGGCCAGCCTCGCGCTGTAATGCAATTTCATCATTTATCGAGAAGTTGAAAATGAGGTCAGTGTGTCACCCAGTAAGCTGTTTGTCAGAAGCCAAGCTATGTATGTATTTTTTTATTTATTCATATATACAAGTGAATTAATAAATTGACAGATTTTAATAATGTGTGTGTGTATACAGTAAATACGCACGGACACACAGTATATAATATATAAATATAATATGTTTACACTCAAATATTATGTAAACAAAAACTCTTATGTAAGATGCGATTAATCTCCATTAATTGACCGCACTATTAATAATATATAAAATTTGTACTATGTTGCCATATTTGAAAACAAAAACAAAAACTAATAAAAATTCGTCAAAAACACCCAACAAAATGACTAATACTTAAAAAATAAAAACATAAAATATGACAATAGAATTGAATTCAAAATTGAAACAAAAACTATAATAGAATCTCAGCGATACTAAAATAACAATGCCAGGCAAAAGTAATGTAATCAGCAAGATATATGATATATCATATCTAACCTTTAAGTAGCTGCCATGCTCATCGTCATAGCCTGAATTCTGTGAGGATCCCTGGGAGCCCTCAATCTTCTTAGTGTCCAAGCCCAGATACCAGATCTCAGAGTAGTCCATGATCTCCTCCCTCTCAAATTCTGTTAGCTGGTTCTGGAAGTGCTTCAGTGCCGCTGTTTTGCAGATGAAGAAAGACACACATAAATAGTGAACATATAATCCAATTAACCAGGCAAGTATCAGACCTTTTCAATGCTATTTTTAGTTATTATTTCCGATTCAGCTTAAAGAGCAAAAATCCATCTATAAATTTCTGAATACATGAAATATAAACAGAAATCTAGGGCACTCCATACTTGTTGGAGACATAGGCAGCCTCTGTCCCTCATATGTCCTGATCTTCTCAAACTTATTGATGATGCTCCTGGTTAAGGATTCGGAGATGTTTTCCACCGACGAACCAAAACGATTGGGAAACTGTGGCCTTGGCCTCTCCTCCTGAGATACAAGAAATAGACGTCAGACTGAAATAAGTTTTTATGTGACTAAAGTGCCATTATATGAATTGTTCACTCATTTTTTTTATTTGTACTCACCCTCATTTCATTCTAAACCCATATACTGTTGTTTTTTTCTCAATATATATATATTCACTATCTTCCTAGTCTTTTATAGAAATTCTGATGAGCTAATAGTGGTTTTTGGAGATTGATAGACATGATTGCTGTTAACTGATAATATATGATAACAGGATGCATCAAAAAGTTCTTGTGTTCCACAGAAGAAAGAAAGTCATTTGGGATTGGATATACATGAGGGGGAGTAAACAATGAACGGATTTTAATTTTTGGCAAAACTTTGAGTGTTATCCCACCTGATTCCCTTGAGTGCTTTGCACCAATTGTTTGACGATACTTGGTAAGGTTCCATTCGAATGAAGAAGTTTGCCATTGGTCACCAAAATTTGCTTGACTGGAGCCTCTAGCTGGGGCAAAGTACCAACTCCCGTCCCACACTTCTAGAAAAAAAAAGACACAATACTATGAGTACCGTTCGTTCAACATGAAAAACTCTACAAATCAGTAACAAGGGCCAAACGGGGGGAAAGATACGTGAGCTTCACACAAGCTGAGTGGCCAACGGCCCCATGTGAACCGGACCCCCTGCGTAGAGGATGGAATTTCAGTGCCAGTTGAGACTGAGGTGGGGACAAAAGCAGCAATAGGGCAGTCTTTCACAACCCGCAATGAACATGTTCACTAAATCTTACATTTGGGGGGGTAATAACAGTGAATGATACAGATTTTCCCCAACGCGGTTCCTCGTTCTCTTGGAAGGAATAAAATGAAAGGTTCCCTTGCCATGAAACAAATGTAGGGCACTGCACAAGGGAAGGGCTTGTTCGTAGCTTGCAGGTTTTCCCCCATCTCACGGTTCAAAGCCAGTGCTCGACAAACTTCTGGGCTGAAAAAAGAGCAAGTGCGTCTATAGATAGATGCGATATTCAATCTCTTATGTTCTGGGGATACTGCGGCATCTGCCAACTTGATCATGACGCATAGAAACAGCAGCTAAATATAGCGTATAGGGGCACCTGAAGAGACCTGCAAGAATACAGTAGGCTGTGCATAAACAACATCCACCCTTCAGGTACCGCAGATACGTTAAAACCCCGATTGAATCGAAGGATTTTGACATTAAGAGGCACGATGCCAAGCACTTTAATGAAAGCGGATGTTAACACCTACGAATAGATTGCTTTTAGTTAATGACAACTGTTAGGGGGTCAGCTCATCTTCAACATTAAAGATTTAACACAAGCGCTTTCCATAGGTGCTGGAGGGATCATGCATTGTTGTCTATAGATAGCGGACACACAATGGAAGTGCCTACGTTTCTTGTAAATACATGCTGTTTATTACGAAGTCAAATGTTTAATGTTAAATTGACGCAAATGTCACAGACTTTACACATTCTTCACCTTTAAGATATCTAGATTGTCAAATGTTAGATTGATATCATTTAAAAATATTGTTAAAATTAGTTAAAAGGGAAAGGTTCCCCATAATATCTATGGTGGTTACAGTTCGGGTTAAGTCAACTTAGGATCCCTGGGGTAGCTGTTCCTAATGCACGATAAAAAAAAAGTATAATGTGAAATTAAAAGAGCAAAACATTCGCTAACTAAAAGAAAATAAATAATTATAAATGTTCAATTTAACAATCTATTTGTATTTATATGCTGTTAGCCTATAGCCTAGAAATCTAGACGCACCCTAGCAGTAGCAAAAATTCAATTAAAGCCATTGGCTTTCGAAGTGGAAAAAACAAACTCTGGCCAGGCCAATCACATCGTGTATAGAGTTGGTGGACGGGCTTAAAACAATGATGGCAGTGCCATGATTTCCATAGCTGATTTCCCTGCTACTTCTTGAAAACAAACAAGATGCTGCTGGCGAACAGCGGTCTTTCGATTTGGCTTTGGACGCGACTCTGGATGACTTAGAGTTAAGAGAACGTCGCTTAAGTCATTCTTAAAAAAGGAAGATGTGTTTTGACGACCCGATACGGAAAGTTTAATATATCAACTTGCTCCGCTGTTGGGAAAACGCATGGGATTCACTCAGCCACAGCCATTCGTTGCTCTGGTTGGTTAGCAATATCCTATGGCGTGCAGAGGGATATTGGAAGACAACCTTTTATCCCGCCCCTCGGATTGAATTGAGGTAGGCCAATTCTGAGTTCCCAGACCTTACATATTGATGTAGGTCTGGCTAGCCAGGATAGTTAGCCTATATTTTACAATTAAAATACATTAACAGTCTTAATAACAGTGTATCCTCACTAAATAAATGTATTACATTCTTTCAAAAAAACAAACAAAAAACAAATTGTACTGATCCCAAAACCTTTGAACGTGTACAACACAAAGCTATTTTGTAGGATTTCCAGTCAGGCACTTAATTCAATACCCATTAAAAGTTCTTTCAGCCAATGAAAATGCTTTTTCGTACCGAAAGGTCCAAAATACCCTGCAACCATCTCACGGTTCTCCTACCAGACAGTGTTGCTCTCACAGTCCCACCCTTTGAGAATCAATTCGAATGAATCATCACTGTTAAGTAACCTGTTTTCTCTGTGAATATGGGCTCACCTGTGAGTAGGTGCAGTTGGGTCCTATTTTTGTGTTCTCAGCCTGAGACCTGTGGGGGTGAGGGAAAGCCTCGGGTCTGGCTGACTGTGAAAGAGAGCGGAGGAAAGACGTCATGAGCGTGAGGAGTGGGCACACTCTTGCAGCCCACATCCACAGCCATACGTGTGGGATTCTGCGTATATAACTTTAGGCATCATCTCTGCTTGTGCGGTGTTATTCAACACAGCTGATGACTCATGTTCGATACCAAGGTTGCTTGTTTTTATTCAAAAGCATATTAATAATATTTAGCTGATGCCCACCATGTCAGATGATGCAGTTTGGGCTCATACTAGAGGACAGTCTGTCGTGCCGACTCCTTCACTGGTACTTTACACTCATAGCAATCATCTCCAAACTATGTTTCGCTTGTGCACGAATGATTAAGGATATCAGGGAACCTGCGATGACCACAATCACTCATGATTGCAGACATATGAGGAAACAGGCTCTCATCCATCTTAATTAGGTGGGGCGTGCGTCAATAGTGGTGACAGACAGCATAAGGACAGATGAAAAGCTCTAGCTAAACTTAGAGCCTCTGGGGTGGGGGCGAGATACAAACTGGCGGGCAAACACGTGCAGGTAGCAGAAGTCAAACAGATTTGCCAAGAAACACACAGACAATGGGACTGTCTCACCCATATATACACACCTTGGAGATTTAGGTGGCCCGCACAGCCTTAATCCACCGGCTGATTACTTGCAAAGTCTGAAACATATGGCGGTTTTTGGCCGAGCGTGTCTTCCCATGGGGTGGGTTAATCTATTCAGATGTGTTGGGTCTTAACTACATTCATTCACAGTGCAATGAAGGATATACAGGCTTATAGAGGGATCAGAGAATACATGGACTTCAATGAGCCAGCAACAAAAAGATGCATTTAGAAAACAGGCAGTAAAAATTTGTTACACTTAGACTGCGGGCGGTCATCTGTGCAATGTGAGCCCAGGGCTTTAAAAGAATCATTCAAATATTAACACCTTTGAGTTTCTATGTTCAGGACTAAAGGCTTTGTGTTACAATGTGGGTCAGTGTGCAATGCAGGAGTGAGAGATACTTTCCTTTAAGTCACAATGAAAAAAATTTAATCAAAATGGACAAATCTAATTTTTTTTATAATGGAATATTGCAGTATAAATCATATATTATTTATCAGTGTGCATATTAATTGGGAATTATACAGTGTGCATTATTATTAATTTAAATGTTGAAATGTTAATGTGCATGCCCTTGTAATATTTACTCGTTTTAAGACAAGTTTTTTGATTACTTAGTTTTTCACTTACATGAAATTGCAGCATTAGCAAATGACGATGATCCAATCAATTCCCGTCATAAGTCCCCCACTACATTTTTTTTCTTATTCAAGGAGCCGTTTCACTCAGATATACTAATCAGCTTCATTCGGCATGAAATGATCACATTCATTCCTTTAATGATGTGATGATTTGACAGTTTTCTGATCTATATTGATTAAGGATGCACAATATATTGGTACCATATAAGATATCTGCTGATTTTTTTAAATGAATCTGTTTTGTTCACTTGTTACATTTAAACTAAATTATTTTAATTTATTTAGACTAGTATAGAATTTTAATATCTGTCATATTACAAAAAGGTATGAATGTACTGTATGTGCATCTCTAATATAGGCCCTATTGTGACAACTAGCTAAGCAATAGGCTTTCACTCTACAGTATACCCAAATATTATATCCAATGTGCTATTTTAACATACATTGGTGTTTTGGCCCTAAACCAGTGGGTTTTTTTTTTTTACACATTTTTGTATCACACAAACAGACAGACCAAAGGAGAATTTGGGTCACCTCAATCAAGTAGAAATGGTCATGAGCAAAACCCAAACCAAAAATACATAATATGCCTTTATACTCAAGACTATGAATGCCTTTCATAGTAACTTGGAGCTCATTTTTGAATAATTTGCTGACAACCACTATATAGGATGGTTCATACTTAAGACACATGGCTTGAGGATTTTTAAGCAACCTAACCATCACATGTTCAGGCAAAATATACTAATGCACAGTTATAAGGTTTAATGGGTGCTTTAACGTCAATCTTTGACAGAACAGAGACAAAGTGCTCTGTGATTTCTGTCCAAATGCAATTCAGCAAATCTCACTGATAGAGTGATGGGATGAATATCAGATTGGGATTTACATTATTTATTGTAACCTTGCACTAAACTAAACACTATCACATATAGAACCGAAAATACACAGAACGGAGCGCAAACAAATCTCTCATGTTACTGTGAGTTGTGATTTTTAGAAGGCAAAGACCAATAAAACCTGAGCAAATAACCATAAAAAACGTGAGGACGTTATTTATAGTCCATTACAATTATTACCATGGTAACCAGATTATGCCTTTGAAAAGTAGGCTATACGTTATCTGCACATATATTTTCTAAAAATATATAGGTCTATTATATATAGACCTACATACAAACATTTGCTTCTGATAACGGTGAAAACTAATATATCACAACATTATCATAAACAATCACTGAAGCCTACAGTATATGATGCTTGCTAACATTAAATGTTATAATCTATTATAATTACTGGTATTAATAATAGTAGTAATATATTAATAATAGTAGTAATACATAACCTATGTAAAACCTTTTTCATAATATTTCTGCAAAAAAGTAGAGGCTGATACTTAGGCTACCAGTTAAAGAAAGAACTAAGAAAACCATTAGGCTATGGTATCCTACGCTATAATAAAGCCTTTGGACATATGCGTAATTATATACAATGTTTGAAACCATAATCATTGTAAATCAGATACCGGTAGGCTAAATATGCTTTTTTTTAAAGTTTTTGACAAGAGTATTCTTAAGTGCATGCAAACGTTAGCCTACTCTTCATACATTACCTTGTTATTAATTTCAGGAAACATGTCGCTTTTTGACACGTCGATATTCAACACCTCCGAGTCACAAGGCATAGGGTTTAAGAAAAAAAAGATCGGACTCGCTATTAAATCCAACAGGAAACTTCCATTTGCATCTTAAGAATCCTGTAAGACACCGAACCCGTCCTGTCAGCACTGGAAAATACCAGGGAGAACTTTTCGAAATGAAGTGTTTCCCAATGAGGAGGAGAGAGGTTGAAAAGCTTTCGTCAGCAGGAGATTAACGGAAAGAGGCAAGCTGTCCCTCTGCTCCACTTGACGACGTGTAGGCTATGTCCAGAGATATGCCACCTGTTCAGGTTTTCCAGCCTGACTGCACTCTATATAGATGTGTTTACGTGCGCTTACCTACTGAACCCATATTCCTTCCGTCTTAGCACAGTGCATTTGTTTGCCAAGTCATGGCGATCCTAAAGTGGAAATCCAAGACAGAATTTGACACGATGTCCGAATGTGCAGCAGCACAAATCAGCCTTTTAAAAAACAATTGTTTCGCGTGTAGCCTACTTGAAGCGCGAGACGCGACTGTCTCCGCTCACTATTTCCTCGCTTCAACACGAGCTTTGAGTATGCAACGGCTCCGGCTTGGGCACTATCTGTTTACTGCCCTCTATTTAAGTTTCCATCTGTCAACGAACGATGGGACCCCAATAAATAACGCCTATCAGTACATCGTCATTCGCTAAACCTTATTTCAAAATGTCAGAAGAGCAGTGGGTGAGCCAAGAGACTCACAGCCCTCACTCAACCTTATTAACTCCGTGATTAAGTGGGCTTTGATTTGAATGGGAGATTGTGTGTGCATTAGTAACAAAAATGTAATTTCTTATACCCAAAACGAATAGTACTGGTGACACACGTGTTTAGATAAACTACAAAAAAAGGAGACTCTGTGCAAATGAAGCATGTTTCATTCTACATAAAGGACCAAGGTGGTCTCCCTTGTGGTGGCCATGTTGAGATTATAAAGACCCCCTACTATTTGCTTGCAAAATAAATTATTCATTGGTTATAAATACATCTGCTAATAGGTCATTGGTAAATGAAACGTAACAATAATTTTGACAAAAGAAAAAATAAGCACAATTATAGTAAGAGTAAAATCTATATTGAAATATAACTAAATTTGAAAATAATAATAAAAAAGTAAAATTAGATAAACATGCTCACTGAGCCATGCATTTTTTAAGAAGGAATTTTCCTACCAACAAAGCGCAGACTCCGCAGAATACCAAGTTCATGTTAAGTTTTTATTAACCGAGCTGTTTTTAAGTTGACGTGGCATTTCGGTGAGACGTTAGCACATAATATCAGTCTGCATGTTTACAATTCTGCCGAAGAAAAAAAAAAATCTCACAGAAGGAACGTGTAAATGTGTGAAGAGCCTCCAAATCTACATTGGACAGATATCTTGATTGCAAAATGGATTTCTTTGAGCTATATATTATGAATTATGTTTAATATTAAACAAAACAATATACTGACTTGAATTATCAACAAATGGCCAATTGGACTCATTTTACTGGACTTATTTTGCCTTGTTGTAGCTATACAAAACTTTAAGCTTTTAAGCCTTCACAAATGGCAAATTTAGAAGGTAGCAAGTTGACACTTTTTTTCACACCTATTCCCTATAGACTGTACTGGTCACATGTAACAAGCTCAGCAGAGGCGGAAACTGTGCACTGTATCTGATACAACGTGACTCACCATGTTAGGCTTATTATCAAAAAATATTATTATTTTTAATAAATATTTTAAAATAATTATAATTATTATCAATCTTTCAGATAGTCAGATTCAAAAAAAATGTCTAAAGCAAAGAGAGATAAATAGACATAGAGACAAAAGTGTGTGAAAGAAGAACACACACTGTGGTGGGAGGAGGGGAAAGAGGCTTGATTATGATTAGTGTTTATGTTACATAACAATCTAATAATCATGGTGAGCTATTTCTGACGGAGTGCTCGTTCAGCACAATGGAGCTCATAGAGACATGCTCATGACAACTGTTTCCTAACCCTATCCTCGTCATCCTGTCCATCCCATTGAAGGATTCTTTATTAAAGAAAATAAGAGCTCTGCATGACTGGAACCAGTTTTCAAGGCTGCTCTTTATGAAAGTGTATAGATGACTGCACCTGTCAAGCTCCAAAAACTACAAAATAGAGCCAATTTTGTAGTTTGCAGCCCATAGTACTCATACATTATATTTCAAGTCTTCTGAAGACATGAAAACTTTGTGGGGGACAAATTTAAATTTAGGTTGTTGGTACTTTTCTGGTGCTTGACATGTTTTTAAAAAAATGTAGAAAAAAATACAGTAAAACAGCTTGTCATACGAGCAGTACCCTAACCTTTGAATCTTATTTACCTTGTGTACCCGTAAGGCAGGGTTCCGGTTCCTCAAATCTTGTCCTGGAGGGCAGGCCAAACCCTTCAAAGTTGAGCTCAAACCCTGAACAAACTCATTTACCTGTGATTTTCTGGTGATCCTGAAGACTTGCTTAGGTGAGGGTTTGGAGCTAAACTCAGCAGGGCATTGGCCCTCAAGGGCAAGATTTGAGGAACCCTGCTGTAAAGGTAACATCTTTGCGCACCTTTCCTCACAGCGCAGCAAACAGCCACTGTAGGCAAACGGGCATGACAGAGATTTTTGTACCTTACTAGTTTTGATTGTATTTTTGGTTGGAGCAACCGGAAATTAAACAGTTAGGGTTAGGGTTAACCTTTCCAAAATCTATGTAACCCTCCTATATTGGACTTAATCTATAGACAAGTGATCACTTTGTACTTGAAACATTTATATTCTCAGTCATACTGAAATAAATCAGAGCACACAATTACAAAGACTGGACTAAAAATCTCTAATGTAAAAAAAACAGTTATAAATTACTGTTACAAATGCACTAAACCTGCTCAATTGCAGTCTATCTAGAGTTGAAGGTAGACTTATCCACGATTCATTAACAGGGGATGGACATTTTAGGAGACAGCACTTACTGTTGGCAGAACACCGCAAATCTTTACCTCGGGTTGAACTCTCCTGTTCCTGTGACTCTGTTGGGTACCCCAGCAGTTCTGGAGGATCTCAAAGCCACAAGAAGGTGGTGTGGTCGCTTTTCCACCCATAATGGGGTCTCCCCATGCTGAAGTAACCACAGGCCTCAGTCCCACCACATCATGCCCACCTTTCGGTAAAGAAACCCTGAATTTAACCAAAACAACTTCGGCCTTTGATGATCTTCTAGAGCTCCATGGTCCAGACTGAGCAACCCGATGGGATCCTTTCCTTTTAGATTTCTACAGACATGTGCTTGTCCAAAAGATTCACAATCTCTGGTTGTAGGAGGATTTGGTCACACTCATTTCTCTGCACTGGATCCAAGAGTCCATTTCAATTGGCATCTCTGTTCGAGGAGATGTGCGTTGTAGGCAGGGATAAATAGGTGGTAACATGGAGTGCACAGGGAGAGGTTGTGACGTGTGGATGAGACTCCACAAGGGAGCCATCCTGAGCCGGAGGCTGAGCAGTGGGGACTCTCAGTGTCACCTTCCTCTTCCTCAATGGAAAACATCAGGGGAGTGATCCCTGACAGTAGAGCTCCACCCAGGGGCAGCAGAAGTGGCTTCTGTTGGGACTATTGGTAACTCCTCCATCCCAGAGGCCGTCTCCTGGAGACAGTCGGATATATTTCCTCCCCTCCGCTGCTTACGTTCCCCCAGGACGCTGACAAACAGCAGCGAAGTGCAGAGAGGAAATCTTATCTCCCAGCATGCACACATAGGCTTTGGTTTCTCCTGCTACAACACGGAGAGAGTGGGAAAGCTAGCCCTGCCCTTCATAGTTATACCGCCGCCATTTGCCTCCATGGATAATATTTCTGACTGTTTCATCCATGGGGTTGTAGGGTCTAATGTGTATACCCACATCTCTCAGCGCCACTTAGGAGAGAACAAATTGGATCTTGTGCACCTGCCATCAACTGAGAATGGGAATGTGTTTACCAGCTTTGTGTTTACATTGTGAACTGACATTTGGAAGACCTTAGACATGTCGTTGAAATTGTGTCACTCAATGGTTATGTAACAGATGTTTCGCCTGCAATCACATGGGCGCTGGTGTTTTTAATGTGAGGTGGATGTGTTACAATCTACTATGACATTACAGGCCTTCTGGCAACAATTTGTTTTTTAAAATAGAACAGCCGGGAACTGTCGTTATATAAATTGAACTCTTCTATCGAATTTCTCCAAAGGTAACACAGATATATTTGGATTAGGATCAGCTTTTGTAAAAGATTTTAAACCAATATACAGGGGTGTCCAATCTTGATCCATCCTGTAAAGTTTAGCTCTCACGCATTTGCCTGAAAGTTTTGAGTGATCCTCAAGACTTTGATTAGCTGTTTCCAGTGCTGAAATGTGGCCCTTCAGGAGCAGGATTGGACACCCCTGCAATACCCACATTCACGGTACATTTATGTCAGGGGTCAACAAACTTGTTCCTGGTGGCCAACCTGCAGAGTTTAGCTCCAACTTGGTCCAACACACCTGCCTGGCAGATTCCATTGATCCTGTTGCCCTTGATTAGCTGGTTCAGGTGTGTTTAAGGTTGGAGATAAAGACCATGTTCACACTAATACGTTTTCGTTTGAAAACATATATTTTTCCGTACGTTTTGGTCTTCTGTCCACACTGAGACGGCGGTTTAAGTCAATGAAAACAGTTTTTGGAATACGCTCTCCAAAGCGGATAAATTTGAAAATGCCATTTTCGCATTGTAGTGTGGACTGTGAAGCCGGAGGTATTTTAAAACGATGACGTAAGTTTAGTCATGTGATCCATGTTGTACCAATAGATATTCATGTTTACCAGTATAGTTTTACACTGTTGCTAAAATATTTTAAGTTGTGTTTTAGACCAAACATATGGTGACTAGTGTGACCTAGACGCATCAGTGTGCTAGACGCATCAGTGATGGTAAAATATGTTGCTAAATAAAATGATCCCATTAGAAGAATTGAGCAACCATTTATTATTTATTTTCCATCCGTATCATCTCTGAGCTTTTTTGAGGTTTCACGCAGTAAGTTGAATTTAGAAGTTTCTCCACACTGAAACGTCAGAAAACGCCTAAAAACTCTAGTGTGCTTTTAATGTTTTTAAACGTAAACGCCATTTTCAAATGTATCCGGATTAATGTGGACGAAGCCAAAATATGGAGGTGGCCCTCCAGGAACAAGATTGGACACGTGAACACAGTCGGGAAATATGTTCATATTTTAAAGTATATAGAAAATTCAGCCAGACAGTATAATATTTAGTTGCAAATTCTTATTCTAGAGGAATGTTATGGTAGTAGAAGAACTGAATAATAGAAGCAATTTGAACTGAAGAAAGACTACTATAATAAGAAAAGATTTTGGCTATATAGTCATGGAACCAAAAGAGTGTACATCTAAGCCACTCTTACAAAATCATGAATATTGGCACATAGGATAATCAAGGATAATAGGTTTAAAAAAATCCAGTGGCTTCAAGAAATGATGCTAGACCTTACACTTTTCCAGCCTTGTTATTTCTGGCTCATCAAATGCAACTTATATTGTGCAAACTGGTTGTGGTTACTAAGTCAGTATCACCAATGATATTACAAATGTTTAACAATGTAAATTCATAAATGAAACAGACTGATGGCTAATGACCTAGCTGGCAGATGTGCAATTTAAGCATATAGCGATCAAGAAGTGGATATAAGACATTCAGGTGAGAAAAGGGTCATCCAATAGCAGGTGTTGAAGAATAATGGATTAACCACATGTGACACGTTTAGAAGCCAAAAGATAAAGTAAAGGTAAAGTCCTCACCTTTGCTAAGACGTTATTTCTGCACATGACCATATATATGTGCGCCTTATCGAGACTACAGATGGCAGTCTATTTTAACCGGTTAAGTATGTTGATGACCAATTTAAGCCTGCACTTGCCCTAATAAAATTAAACAGTATAAGCAGTTATGTATGTAGCTGACAAATAGTCAGTGAGACACACCTTTGAAAGACTATTTTTATCTATTTAAAAAAAACACACACACAACACTCAGCAAGACGATCAAAGAATAGCACAAATCTTGGCACAAAGTCCAAAGATGTCAGCCTGAATATAGCCGCAACAGTGCTCCAGTGAAGATGCATTAAAGGCAAAACTTTTGTGGGAGGGATTTGCCATGCAAATTTGAGTCATTCTAAATTTAAAAGGATAGCAGAGTCCACACCACAACTATAACGGAAACTACATAGAGAAACGATATGTTGGAATCACTTTCAAAACTATTTTTTTCCTGCTCAAGAATGATAAAATTTGACGCTTTTCCACTGCTGGTACGGCTCAGTACAGTTAGGCTCGCTTCGCTTTTCCACTGCGTGGTACGACTTGGCTCGGCACGGCTCAGTTCTCTTTAGCTCAGTTTGCTTTTCCACTACAGTTAATACCGCTTCAAAGTGGGTGGGATTATAGTCTGACCGTTACAGTTTATCCAGTCCTCAGCTACCAACGAGATGCACTGTTAGACCTTACCAGGTTTTTTACAGTAAAATACTGGCAATACTGTTGCCAGTAATTTACTGTAAAAATGCACTAAAACTCAAGTTAACTAAAAAATACAACTTATTAGTTTTAGTGC
>JAOTRC010000015.1:10956422-10968106 GCA_027497675.1 Cyprinella lutrensis | reverse complement strand
ATACACAGTGCACCCACATATATTATGTAAACACAAACTTTTATTTTTGATGCGATTAATCCCGATTAATCGTTTTGACAGCCCCTATATATATATATATATATATATATATCCTATCATTTTAGATTTTATTAGTAAGCACTCAACTGAAACACAACACAAAATAAACACAACTGAAAGTACAGGAGGAATAATTATCTACTACATTTCAGCTTCTTCATAAGAAACATGTCCAAAACTCCTACTATAAAATAGATGAAGTGTTTTAATTTGTCTTTACAGACAGGCTGTTGAGATGAATAAAGTCATGCAGGAGCTGGGAAAGAGCTTGTGTGACCAGGATGTGAATACCGTGGCTGCCCAACACTTTGATGCACAGCAAGTAAGACCAAACTGTCAAGTTGAAACAAACTATAATAATGCAAAACATATTAATGACTCCATGTTCTTGTCCTTGGTGTTGGGAAGGTGCTAGAGAACAAATGGGCCAGTGAACTGAAGCATGTCACAGACATCCAGAAACACGAGTACCAGGAATGGGTGATGAAGCTTCACCGGGACCTACAGAACCCCAACAACAGCACAATAAAGTGGGTGAAAGAGAAAGATGTAAAGATACTGATGGCATTAAGATTATGAATCCTTGCCGTGGCGATCAATGATTATGTCAGGTGGTGAAGTGAATAGTAGTAGAAATCAGACACAGAGAAGCTGAAAGCGAGTAACATCCTCAAAGAGATTCTTCTGGGTCTGATTTTGAAAATTCAACATTGCATTCAGTTTCATTGACTGTGAATGTTTTTAACACCACATTAGATGCGCTTTCAGTTCTGATTTTTACTGCATCACCGCTTTGACACATTGACACCGTCTAGCACATGAGTAAATAGTGTTATACCAGAGCCAACGGCAAAACAACTGTATTTATCACTGTGATTGATGGACGGCGAGGAGCTTTAGAAGTTGAGCTTGTTATTTGTGTTTCAGCGAGGAGATCAAGGTGCAGCCCGGTCAGCTGGGGGAGGCAGGGGAAGCGGGGGCTCGGCTCTTCGAGGAGCAGCAACAGCTGGAGGAGAGCTTCACCATCCACTTAGGTATGGCGTTTCCTTGGAAACATTGGGCGAAACAAAACTGCACATAAAAATACCCACATACTACAAACCGGCACAGGGATTTATGCCCACTTCCAATGTGTTTTCTGTCTGCCTCTCAAGGTCATTATAAGCAACATTTTGTTCTCATGTAGTGACCAGAAAGGATCCAAATGCATTTTGTTTTGATTTAAAACTTCCTTTTGTGATATGTTTGGCTTGAAATATTCTTTGGCTCTGTTTGATAATGACGTCGATGCACATTCATGCATTTTTATTTTTAGTTTTGGCTTAACCAAATATTTTACTGGCCAGTTTTCATAAGTTAAGGATGCACCCATTTTAAAATTATGGGCAAGAGCGTAATCTGATAGTTGAAATGTAAATTCATGGCATTCAAATGAAAAGTCATTTTAAATAAGTGTTTTATAGAGTTGTAAAGTCTAATTGAGTTGAGATATAAGCTATTTTTTTCGCCATTGAGTTTATATCTCACAATTGCAATTGCAAGAAAAAAAGTCCTTTTTAGCTCACAATTCGAACTTTATTACTCGCAATTGTGAATTTATATCTCACAATTCTGACTTGCCAGAAAAAAAAGTCACAATTACCTTTTTAAATTTTTATTTTTTATTCTGTGGTTAAATCAAGCTTCTTTAGAATTTAGATGCCACAACACTTAATTATAGTATGAAATTTCTGATAAATGCTGACTTGAAGATTGAACTTTCTATTCATCAAAGAATCCTGAAAAAGGTTGTTGAAATCATTTGAATGATTTCTGAAGGATCATGTGCCACTGACTAATGAAAATTCAGAAGTTGTATAAATAAGCAGTTGGAATAATTGTAATATTTCACAGCATTCTTTTTTTTTACTGTATTTTTTACCGAACTTATAAATGCAGCCTTGGTGAGCATAAGAAACTTCTTTTAAAAGCATTAAAAATCTTACCGACCCAAAACTTTAGAACAGTCGAGTATATCCAATATTAATCATACTTATTTTTAAATAAAAAAATCAGCCCAAAAGCTACCGATGTGATGCGTATATTTCTCTCTTTCAGGGGCTCAGCTGAAGACCATGCACAATCTCCGTCTTCTGCGATCTGATGTTCTGGACTTCTGTAAGCACCGTCGGCACAGCAGCAGTGGGGTGAAGTTACGGCGACTGCAGACTGCCCTCTCGCTCTACTCCACATCACTCTGCGGCCTGGTGCTGCTGGTCGACAACAGAGTCAACTCGTACAGTGGCATCAAGAGAGGTATCATATCTCATTTCTAGCATTTCGTTTGCAAAGATAAGCAAAAGTCAACAACAATAACATCTTCAATTGTTCCTATGGCCTCAGACTTTGCAACAGTGTCTAAAGAGTGCACAGACTTCCACTTCTCCAGAGTGGATGAGCAGCTGGACATCATCCAGCAGGTGGTGCTGTACGCACGAGCTCAGCGCAGCAGCAAGCAGAGAGAGCAGCCCGGTGAGTGACACAACAACTGTGTGTGTGTGTATCCGTCCAAAACCTGCACCTCTACATTGCTCCATTGCATATCCAACTTCACTCCCACCATGAGTTAGTGTTCAGTTTCATTCAACAGGGACTATGACAGGCTACAATGAAACTTGATACACATTTTTTTTCCTTTTTTTTTTCCAAGATGCACAAATGTTTTGGCAGAAAGTGAGAGAAAGAGTGCACTGGTACAGTCTTTCATTTTGCTATCTGTTTATAATAACTGTTGCATATTTCATTAACACAGTGAAATAGCTTTGATTGAAAGAGATGATATCTTTTAGAGTTTAGACTTTTAAACTTTATTTTAAAAATATTAAAAAATCTACATTATTCCAAACTTTGGACCGGTAGTGTACATACAGGGGTCGAAAATTTCATACACATACATACATTTCACCCCTAAAGGAAATTACATGAAACATAAATGTATGTATTTATTTAAGTTAAGCACATCCTCCCACCCCAATTCACAGCAGCCTTATTTTTCTTATTTTTAAAACAAATGTAATTTTTTTTGTTGCCTTTAGTTTTTTGTTGAAATTTTTTCTGCCTTCTTTATTGTATGACAAGTAAGCACATTTTCTCCCAAATTCAGTTACTATAGTGCAAATAAAAGTGGTATAATCCTTAAATTGTAAATTGTATTTATACATTATTTTTAACTTAAACTTGTGATGATACTTAATAATTGTGTCCAATAAATCTAATGACAATCATTGTTTAAAATGATGATAATTACAAACTCAGAAGTGAAGTACAACATATTTGGAGGCATTACACTAATACATATCTTGATTTTGTTTTATAGAGATGACAAGAAATGGGGGAAGTGAAGACAAAAATAAGATCATTGATAGGAATTCCTCCAATATCCTCCCAGGTAATTCAAACATTTCTGTATGCTTTTAGCACTCTCTTTGATTAGTCCTAACATGCTGTGGTTTTTCATAAGGTGAATTCTACATCTCTCGCCATTCCAACCTGTCTGAGGTTCATATCGTCTTCCACCTCTGTGTGGATGATAACGTGCGTTCGGGGAACATCACAGCCCGGGACCCGGCCATCATGGGCCTGAGGAACATCTTGAAGGTCTGCTGCACCCATGACATCACCACCATCACCATCCCACTGCTGCTGGTGCATGACATGTCTGAGGTAAGAGTAGATAGATTATATTCATTTCATTAAAGATTCATAAACATTTACAAACAACGACTTATATTTACTTTATGTAAGCATCTGTGAAGTGAGTAATAGGAGTGATTCATGTCTGAATTCCTAAAAGTGTTCAAAACCTGAACTTTTGAGCCACTAGACTCAATTTATATGTCTGTAAAGGATTTAAATATCGTAGGGTTTTCAAAAAACCAACCGAGCCTCAACTTTTCTATTACTGGAATCTATAACAATCTACATTCTAAGTGTGTTCCAGAGGATTCTGCTGCCAACTACCATCATTAAGATGTTTTTCTGGGAATGGTGGAGGCCTTTACAATGGCATCTAATTCTAGAACATGCAAACAAGCAGCCAAACAAAACAAAACATTCCAGTTCCATTTTAACCACCTGCGTGATGCTACATATAGCTGATATGTTTGCTCTCAAGAAGCAAAAAGTATTTTTGTTCACTTGTGATCGGTGTTCCTATTATTCAGCATGCATTTATTTTCCTTGAAAATGTTGCTTCATTGTGCACGCTTAATTACTGTAATTTATTAACTAGCCAAAGCATGTGATCTGACTTGCATTGATGTGTGGAAAATGCAAAGGCCCATGTCCTATTATGCAAACAATTCTATTCTACTTAAAATATACACACACATAAATCACTATTTTTAATCCTACATTTAATTTAGGTAGTGATGGGAAATGCACACGCTGGTGGTGCCTGCTGGTAAAAACAGTGTTTTTTTAATATTTAATAAATTGTAGGGCTTTTATGGAGAGCTTGGTTAATCAGGACAATATGAGACTATTAACTACAACTCTTCCTTATTATACAAATGTGTCAATCACAATCATTAATACCGTTATTATGTTGAACATTATTATGTTTTGATTGATATTGTGAAGCTGCTTTGATGCAAATCAAAAATAGACTTGACTTGACTAAAAATGTCTTCAAATTCATAAAACTATATAAACACTGGTTCATGCCAGTGAACCAGTGTCTATATAATATTCAATTTAATCATGCACTGTTTAAATTGAACTCTTTTAAATTTTAACTTGGTTGCTCAACCTCAAAACTCTGTCGTCTGATTTAGAAATAGTCTGTTTTGGATCAGGCCGTCTGGACTGACCAGTGTAGTTCTGGGTAAACGAAAGCCTCAATCACAGCCTCTCTGACCACAGGCCGATGTTGAGGAATGTTCAGTGTTCAGGAAATATTTTTCATCTGAACAGGAACTGTGTGTTCTCCCTGCCAAAGATGCTTATAAAGCGGAGGTCTTCAGCCTTTTTTCGAGAGGATTTTTTTTAGGAAGTATACATCTGTAAAGTAATTGTTACTTTGTTTGTACATCCGTAATGTTTATCGTTGAATGTCTATAGAAATCGACAAGATAAGTGCGACTAACTATTGCATTGTATATTGCTGTTAGACATTAAAAAATGATCTATAGTTAACTATTAAACGTATGACATTATTAGGAGAAAAATAAAGTTAAATTAATTTAAGATCTGAATAGTCCTGAATGAGAAGTTGTTGTTCTTCACTTTATGGAAGTTTTTTCTCTACAAACAGTGGTTTGGTACTTTTGCATCCTGGTTAAATATTATATCAGTCACTGATTATATCCCTCTCTTCCTTTTCCTCCTCTTCTCTATAGGAGATGACCATTCCCTGGTGTCTGAAACGAGCTGAGCTGGTCTTCAAGTGTGTGAAAGGTGGGCATGCAAAGAGCACAAATGTAGAATGTGCAGATTGATTATCGACATAATTGTGTGCATTCTGCCATAACATATTAATACATTTCTGTCCAAATATGAAACCTTGAGACTCAGACCTT
Source organism: Cyprinella lutrensis (assembly GCA_027497675.1). NCBI lineage: Eukaryota > Metazoa > Chordata > Actinopteri > Cypriniformes > Leuciscidae > Cyprinella > Cyprinella lutrensis. The sequence goes on along the minus strand of JAOTRC010000015.1, from coordinate 10,962,488 downwards.
TCTGACGATGTGTTTTGTCGAGATTAGAAAAGATTTTGATCATAAATTATGAAATATGATGATGCCCAAAAGGGGAGTAGCCTGATAAAATAATTTTGTGTGCCGTTTCTACATCCAATTTCAAAACGGATTTCACAGGATGAATTCTGAGTTCGGAAGCTTTCAAATGATACCTAATACTTTTTAGAAGGTAATATTATTTTATAATTTTATTGACAAATACTAGATTATATATGTATTTTTGTGAATTTTTAGCATGCAAATCAAAGTTTGAATGATTAAGAGTGTGGTTGTTGACTTTTTGTTGCAAAGGTGAAAACTATCTGTAATTGATGCGCACTCTTGTCATATATTAATCCGTTACTTCCAACATATAATTTTCATGCAAAATCATCAACAAATATGTATTCTTGGGTCTTAGACCTTTCAAACGAAATATAGTTTGCCATGACTAGATTAGGATTTATTAGACAAATATTGAAGGATTTTTAAACTTCCTGCTAACAGGAAGGTGACAGTTAAGGAGCTAAAAACAAAATCAACACTTTGTGAAAGAGCATAATATGCCTCTTTAATATACTATTTCTCTATATTTTTTAATAATGTTTTGCAAGACATTACATTTATTCTTTACATATTATTTGGGAACAACATATTTAAGTAATTTCCAAGGTCAACCCATTAGAGAATAATATCTTCTGTTTCAAATAAGTCATTTTCTCCGTTATCTATTACAGTATATACTTAAACAATATGATAATGGTAAGAATGCTAATTGAGTCTTCTTTACCTTTTTTGTTTAGGTTTTATGATGGAAATGGCCTCCTGGGATGGAGGAATCTCACGGACTGTTCAGTTCCTTGTTCCACAGGTTAGTTTTAGCCTCATTGACAGTACAACAGTGTCTTTTTTATGAAAAAAAAGTGACTTCAGGAAATTTACTGGTAGTAGATTAAATAAACCACAAAATACTAACTGTATTCTCAAACAGTGTCCATCGGTTGACAAATGCTTACAGGCTTAGTGGACTCTTCACTTCCAAAGCTGACTGTTTTACTCTTTAACACCTTTTAAAATAACTCCTCTAAACTAAACCCTGTTGTCTACATACTGAACGCACTGTATATGTGTACACTATCATTAAAAAATATAGGGTCTGTAAGATGCTTATGTTTTTGAAATGTGATCAAAATACAGTAAAGACTTAATATTGTGAAAAAATTTATATGCTAAAAAAATTCAGCATCATTACTCCAGTCCTCAGTGTCACATGACCCTTTAGAAATCATTCTAATTGGCTTATTTGCTGCTCAAAAATCATTGTGAAAGTCAAACTTTTGGTCAATTTAATGCAATTCCTTTACTAACAAAGTTGCATTGTTTAGCAATTCATTGAAGAATGTGGCATCAATCTGTCTTTCTGATTGTCTTTTATCATCAGAGTATCTCAGAAGAGATGTTCTACCAGCTGAGCAACATGCTTCCTCAGATCTTCAGAGTCTCCTCGACGCTTACGCTAACGTCAAAACGCTAAACACACACAGCATATTACACCTCAGCTGGTGTCGTCTTTAGGTTCTTAATTTTCAGAGACGTTCAAACCGTAAGCTGTTTTGATATGCACACTGTCATGTGATCAGCACAATCCTGTCACAGGAGGCTTAGCACCATGGCCTGATTATTTCAGTCATGAATTTTCTCTGGAATTCATAGATCTGTGCATTCCACATAAAAAAAACACACCTTAAATAATAGCTGTCTTGCTGTGACTGTCGTTCACCTAATCCTGCATGGGAAACGGGTAATGCCAAGACAAGCTGTGTTTTGTGCTGCATTGCAGTCAACCACCTTTGGCCTCTTGTGTCATCATTCCTCAGCACAAACACAAGGTGGCGCTTTATTCGGTAGCATTTACATGTAGTTTGAGGTAACCAAAGCTGCTGGTTCCAAATGTCAAATGAAAGCAACCTTTCGCGTTCTAAGTGATTTACCATGTGTTTGTGTATTAGGTGCCAGTTGTAAGCCCTGGCATGTGCAGTTATATTTGTATTGCGTAATCTTTGGAAAGTGGCATTTGAAAACAGTATCATCTGTTTTTTTATTGAAAATCTGAGTCTTAAAAATACATACCTACATAATATTTATCATGTAAGCAGGAAAGAGCCTTTACAAAGAAAATCTACGTATTAACTCTTTTCTGTTAAGTCTTTTGTTGGATTTCCCCTAATGAGAATATTACCATATGAAGTAGCAAAGTAGGGCTAATCTGAGGGTCAAAGCATTTGCATCCATATTAGCCTTTTGTCTGATACTACTGACGTGCTAATTACACATTCATCACTGAATGTAAATGCTTTGTAATTAAAGTACACTTCAATTTAACTCTGATTTTGACTATTTGAGTTGTATTAAAAATGAGTTGGTTTGAACAACTGCAGGTCTGCTTCCTCAATTGCAGACTATTATTTGTAATTAAAGGGATAATTTACTCACCCTCATGTTGTTCCAAACCTGCATGAGATTCTTTCTTTTGTTGGAGACTCAATCAGTCTCTAATGGCCCAGCAGTCTCGCTCAAGTCAAAGCTTGTGCTAAGGACATTTTAAATTCTGTCATCATTTACTCACCTTAATTGGTTTCAAACCTGCACGAGTTTCTTTCTTCTGTTGGAGACAAAATCATTTATTTTAAAGAATGTGGGTAGCCAGACAGTTGATGGTAGCTAATGACTTTTATAGTATAAAAGACTATAGAAGTCAATGGCAGCCATCAACTGTTTGGTTACCTACTTTCTTTAAAATAAATGATTTTGTCTCCAGCAGAAGAAAGAAACTCATGCAGGGTTGGAACCAATTAAATGTGAGTAAATAATGACAGAATTTAAAATTTTGGGTGAATTATCCGTCAAAGGGATACTCCACTTTTTTTGGAAATAGGCTCATTTTACCACTCCCCCAGAGTTAAACAGTTGGGTTTTACCGTTTTCAAATCCATTGAGCTGATTTTTTTTTTTTTTTATATTTAGAAGAACATCAGTAACCAGACAGTTTCTGGCCTCATTGACTTCCATAGTAGGAAAAAAATATATACTATGGAAGTCAATGAGACCAGAAACTGTTTGGTTACTGATATTCTTCAGAAAATCAGAAAATCGTCTGAATACATTCAAAAACGGAAAAACACAACTGTTTAACTTTGGGGGAGTGGTAAAATGACCCTATTTCCCCAAAAAAGTGGACTATCCCTTTTAAATGTTGCAGTGCAGTATATTGCTATTGTTTTTGCTTGGTGATACTGGATCATTTCATTTTGCAGGTGTTATTCGGACGGCAGGCCTTATGGATCGTGAGGCTGTCCCACACTATTGGCTGACAGTTTATGCAAAAGATCTGGGCGCTGTACCACTGTTTTCCTGGACTGAGGTCTACATTGAAGTTTGGGATATCAATGACAATCCCCCTGAGCTTTCCCAGCCTGTCTACTTTGGCTCAATTCAAGAGAATTTGCCAAAGGACAAATCTGTGCTGAAAGTATCTGCCACAGACATGGACAAGTCCTCTGAGGGGAAGCTTGTTTTCCAGATCCTTGATTCTCAACGCATTTATTTTACCATAGACTCAAAAACAGGTAAACCTTATGCTTCAAATGACCTGTCAGAAAGTATTTGTTCATCAGTTTTGACGTTGGTGAATCATGTCATGGGATAATGCAACCTTTGATGGATCGATTGAACTTGTCTAGACACACGTTTTATATAAGGGTGGTATGCCTTGTGTAGGGCACAATGAATAGGACCTCTAATTACAGTGAATACTGTGATCAGTGTGTCATTTTGCGTCAAGGGTGAGGATAGTTGTTTAGCGGGCCCACATAGTCGCTCAATCACAAAACACAACACATCTGACCCTTTTGCAGCAGCTTAACCAAGCCTTTGAACAGTAACTATGAAAATTGGAACCGCATTAACCAGCATTGCAAGCTTGCACTTGTCTTGACTAAGTCTTGTCTTTATGTTGTTTCATCTGCCGCACCTTGAGCTAATAGACCAGTATTACAAAAAAGACGGGGGTTGGGTTGTATTCTCCTGAAATGCTTACTTGTAGATGTTTTATACTACTCATTTTTTAGATGAGCTCTCATTTCCATTGTTAAAGGGCCAGTGGGTTTGCCTTGAAGTCTGAGGCGAAAAGTTATTTTAGTAGCCTATGAACCACTACTCACAAAAGAGAGCTCCTTGAATATTGTATACGTGGACTGAATAGTGGAGGAGGATCAAGAAGAATGCTAAATGAATATAAAAGTGTAATATAATCTATACTATATCTCAAGACAGCAACAAATACCACTTCAGTGTGGTTTTGCCTTTTTCTCCCAGGGCTAAAGGGACTAGATTTCTCTAGAGTTTTTGTCAAGACAGGACAGCTTGAGATGACTAATAACTAGAATGCATACTGACTAAGCTAACCACCTCAACAGCTTAGCACCACAAAACAGTATAATTTATTAGATATGAACCATTTCTAGAAGTTTACATTATCAAATGCCAAATGCTCTAGGGAGGATTAAGACACAAGAATGGTGTCACAAAGGGTTGTTGTGTAATATTTTGAATGCTAACAGCACTAAAGACATTTTTAAATCCATGCATTTGCCCATTGTCCCATGCACGACAGGGCAGACTTTCACACAGGTGGGCATTAATGCTAAAACCACACTTTCAGTATCACCTGCATAAATACAGGCTGTCATAAAAGCCCAGCAGGGTTTGTTTTGAGTGCTGCACACGTTGATAGATGCCGTGGGTCTCTGCCAGGTCTTTCCACTGAAATGACACTCTCAAGTGTTTATTGCAGTGGTGGTAAACCACTGTCACTAGTGCATTTTGTCCACCTTAGCCTGAAGTTAGCTGTTGAGGCATGAAGCACACTTAACCTATGACACTGTAAAAAGTGTTGGGTCTGAGAAACTCTTGTATCAATTCACAACCATGCTTTTTGTACTTCTCAACCGCTTTGGTTCTTAAGCCGTGGCTCATTTTCTGACGGTTTCTTGGCAATTGGAAAGTCTGGTCTATTAGTATGGCTAAATCCTCATTGAAGCGGATATGAAAAATTACCGTTGTTCCCACGGCTTGTGTACCACAGGTTGACCTAATATAAACTGTGGAACAAAACAAATAAAGCTTGAAAAACAAACCTGTGAGAAGAAGGGAGAGTAGAATGGGCAGCCTGTGGTGAACGAACAGGTGTGCCATCCATCTGAGGCCGGTAGCATTGATCAGCCTGTCTGTTCTTCCTCTGTATGTTTGTTTAGGTGTGATCAGCACTCTTGCTGCTCTGGACCGGGAACAAAAAGCAGAGCATATCATTGAGGTTTGTTCACTTGCTCCTTTCTGTTTACTAGGTCACGAACCTCAGGCCTGAGCCTTTCACTGGCTGATTGCTGAGAACATGTTGCAGTGTGTATTTCCAACACATTCTCCTTTTTTGGCGTTATATACAGTAGGTGACGCCATATGACATTTCGTCAAAATACTACGCACATCGCACACGTTATGGGTCGGTTTAGTTCTGGGGTAAGGTCTGCGTCTCATATTGACGCTAAAGGATGCCAGTCACCTGTATGACGCCTTGGGTTCTGCGTGTTTTATTGATGCTAAAGGGTGCCATGTGCGTAGTATTTCGATAAAATGTCATATGGCGTCACCTATATGACGCCAAAGGATGAGAACGGGCTCATATTTCCAGTGTGTCTTTTTTTTTAACTCGCTCTATGTCATTTCAACCTGTAATTTTTTTCTGTGTAATTTTGAAAAACCTTCAAGTATGTTTTTACCAACAAACACAAAAAACAAAACAAACACAGTCTCATCCCAAGACGTCATATAACTGACGTCTTTTGACCATACGTCAACATCCGCCGTTTTAGTGTACCCTTTAACGTCAGTTACGATCCTGGGACGTCATACAACTGAGGCTTTACCTTTAACATCAGTTAGGTGACGGGGTAGGTTTAGGTCTGGGGTAGGGTTAGGATCCGATAACGTCATCTAACCGACGTTAAAGGG
>JAOTRC010000015.1:10894853-10905363 GCA_027497675.1 Cyprinella lutrensis | reverse complement strand
TCTATGTAAATGATGCTTATTTTATGTTTGTTTTTTTTTGTTTTTTTACATTTCTTTAACTACATTAAAATATATATATAACCACAACATATATATATATATATATAAACACAACAACATAGATGTATGACATTTATTTAGTTAACATTTACATGTTTATACTATTTAAAAGTAAATCAATAACTTACATTCACACAAACACTCCCTTGCAGAAAATGAATAATCTTCGAAAAAACAATATTTAATATTGCCAGTGTCTGAATGGTATTCAATATAGGATTCAGAATTTATATTGTAAAATTAAATTAGATATTTGTAAAATAGGTTGTCTTTCTAAAAGTGATATTACATAATTCTGTAAGATGAATCGGATCTTAATCAGTCTTGATGTGATCTCTTCTGTTGATGAACACGCATTTTATGTCTGAAAATGCAAAACCCGCATTACTACATTTCAAAGTGATAATAAAACGGCACATTCCGGTGTTCGGGCAAATGGAAAACTGTTGAGCTGGGTCTAAACCACGGCCCATGGGGCACTTCAGGTCCTCAAAAAAATGGCGCATCATTATGCTCATATAAGCCCCGTGGCCGACAACCAAGGCATGGACAGAAACATTCAAGACTCCGTCATCTGGGAGTCCTGCAGGAGCCCAATTAGTTTCATCTGATATGGATATCTCACCATCTTGTATTTTGTCTTGATGGTCATTAACTATTCGCTGCATCATAGCCTTGAGAAAATCCTTGATTCGCAGCTTGACCTGAAAGGAATATAATCTTATTTTTGCCTCATTTAACTAATTTAAAGACAGTAAACAGAAGTTTAGGATGACAATCAGATTTGTTGTTTTTTGTTGAAAATGTGATGAACTGGACACTAAATCTTTTTTATTTATTGATCATTCAAATTTCGTTTTAAAATATTATATTACATGGGACATGGACTTTTATATTATATTATTTTAAAATATAAACTCTTGTTTTGAATAGTGTTGCCATTTAGACCAGCTATACTGACTATTATATATTTTTTGACATAAGTGCCGTTTATTTTACCTGCTCCATGGTTTCTCCCTCAGGTGGAGTGAACTCTGGTATAGGCTGCCCGGCTGCTTTAGCCATGTTTTTCATTTCTATGACTCGACCTCCCTCAGCTATACCAAAACTCTGGAGGAAAAAAATTGTTCTGAGATGCATATGAAAAGACATTTTTCCAATATTATCACGTTCTAACATTACTTACTCTCTCTTTAAGTGATCGATCTGCTACTAGTTCTATATCATGGCAGGTTTTGTTGTTCCTCACAATGATCTCTGCAGTCTGTAATTTTACAAAAAAGAACAACAAAAAAACATGATTATTCATCCTATTACAAATACACACAAGGAAAGGGATATTTGTTACAAGAAACCAATAGGACACACTAGTTAGATATGATTATAACTTCAGTGGGCATGTGCAACCTTATAACAATAACATTGGCAACAGTTGCATATTGCAAATTAACAGATCTTGTCTGTTAACATATGGAGTGACTATTAATGATAGTTTCTTTATCAGGTTCAAAATTGACTCACATAGGTATATCGCTTCAATGCTTGCTGACTCTTATCCAGGTAAACATGCATTACACCTATATTGACCCACATGAGCACTGAACAGAATAACGTAAAAAGAGTTAATTTGATTTTGGGGAGAATCATTTCTCTCTACTTGTGGCAAACGTGTATGTTTCTACTAAACTTGAACTAGTATGTTTCTGCTTACCTGCTTGGCCCGTTTCATGTCACTGACAAACACGTTTGTGAATTTTACATCCCTGAGGTACTGGCCAGCAGCCTCAGATTGACGTATCCCAATTTCAGAAAGCGGTGAGTCTATTTTCTGACCTAAAAGTAAAGAAATTATAGTTTGTGGAGCATGTGCTGAGATAAAAAAAGAAGAAAAAAGTAATACTTAATGCCTGAAATAAATGCAGGGGTACTGATATGGATAACAGTTTTTCCCCCTTTAAAAAATTACCTTGCAAAAGGCCGTCTTTGTTGCACTGCGTCTCACCACTAATAAACCAAAACAGAAATAGTGATCAATAAAAACTTCATTACTAACCAGCACACAGTTGTAACCAATTATTTTAATTAAAGAAAACCCTTAATTGTAATTGTGACTATAGGTGTTCCTAACTTCACACGTTTATTCTTGTAGGCTGTAATGAAAAAGAAAGAGATTCTACAAAACCTCTAGCAATGAAGACAACAGACTATAACGTAAATTACTACACATGGACAGTGAGGGCAGGACATATTTTTGGTGTTTTTGGAGTTAGGCTACATCAAGTTTGCCTTTGACCTTTCACTGGAAGAGGATTCGTATTGCCCTTTAAACACAAGTTACAACAGACAGGAGGAGTAATATGATATGAGCCCAGTAAAGTTTAAACTAAATTCCCACTTGCATATTTAAACTCTACTAAATGTCAGACAGACCTCATGTAACGTTATATTAATACCGTTAAGCCATGACGTTCTGATACAGAGCTATATTTAGAACTAATTTCAGTAAAATTAAAATATCAGGTCACTTTAATTTAGAGTTGCTACTGAATCAATAATGCAGATTATCAGTTGGCAACGTAGAATGAATATGTATAATGAGAAAATTTGTTTTCATTAAGCAAACAAGACACAAAAGACAACTTACTGCCGGACTATCGTTAAACCAAAAGCGAGCATTGCTGCAACTTTTGCGATTCAGTTAACAGCGTCGTGGGTTTATAGATCTTCATCCATTGATCCAGGAATCTGTCACAACTCACAGCCCTTTCGTTTTCAAACATACGCTGCTTTGCGGTGACAGCACTGCTTCTGACCATAGACAGTAAAAGCTTCTGACAGCAACCGTACTCGATTTAACCGGAAGTTTGTACGCATGGCTGGTAGGTCCGACTAAGTTTCCAAAATGTAGCCTGGCCCTAAGCAATATTTGCTATTCTTTTAAATTTTGTTAATAAGGTTGCTTATTGGGATTTAATTTATCGTAGTTAATTTTCATGTAACTTACCTGAAACATTATTAAAATGTATTTATATTTCTTGGCTGAAATATTCGTTGCTTGTTTTAATAAAATGCTATGTTAAAACCAACTCTGTTGGGTAAGTTTGTTGATAAAGCTGTCATATATGGTCAAGTCATATAGATATTTCCAGTGTGTTTAAAATTCGACATTCGATTCATAAACAAATCGTTCAGATTTTTTTCCTCGCACTTTTGTATGAGCCAGCTCAACCGAATCCTTGAAAAGATCCGACTCAAAAGAATGATTCGTTTACGAATGACCCGTTCACCCATGACTGAAGCTTGCTCTGCAGACTCACATGTCTGCTGTCACAGTTTTCTTTTGGACTGTTATCTCAATGGCATTAGATTGAGTCGACATAGGGTTGTTGTTTTTTTAGTTATGATATTTTTATGACTCACCAGTTGTTCCTCAGCAGTAAAATATAAACGTTAATAAACATTTTTACCACAGTGGGCCCACTGAAATAAGAAGAGGAGGCGAACTTCTTTCATGGTAAGTTTTATTGACCTTAGCATACAGCATGTCCTCTCCTTTAACTTCATTCATGCTCTCAAAAACAAATTGAGTTCAACAGAAATCCAAAGAGTATCCACAGAATTGCCAAGCCCTAATGACTTCACCCTATAATTCATCTCTTATAAATCAGCTGTAACAATTTCCAACTTATTTAAGTTATAATTATTTAGCGGGTAATTATGTAAAGGAACGTGGCTGAATATAAAAGTTCAACCTGTTCAAATGTGTAATTTTCACCCAGTCTGTCTGATTATCCACACTCAATCTTTACAGTCATTCTCTACCAGGTTATGACATGCTGGATAGATTCCCGTTGTTATTTTCACCATTAACATTGCCAATAAAAGGTTAAGAATAACATAGGACCAACATAGCACCACACTCGTTAAAGCAGATATTTATTGAACAGAGGTTGTGCAACAGACATAACCGAGATACATGATATGGTTATAGTGGAGGGAGGAGTCCTTTACTCAATGTTGCTTATTTTATATTTACAGGTTTTTATTCACTGGAATGGGCAGGGCACACAAGACATTGTCAATCAGACGTTTGCCACCTCCTCCATCCACTATTTCTGATGTCCAGGTGGGAGCCTTGTAAGCTGTCTACATCTATATCGAAATTCAACTGTATTTACTACATCAGACATATCATAACCTCTTCTATGTGCTGTCCTTTCCAGGTTCCCGAAAAAAACTGTTGTGAGCTGTGTGAGGTAATGGAAAAAGTCTTTTATGTCCAGTAAACCTGAGGTATAGAGATACCATACTTACAGAATGTGACAGAGAAAGAAGAGGAGGAAAAGACTAAAAGGTAAAGAAACATGCCTTTATAAGAGCACACTGTACAAAGAGCATTTCCAGTCGAATACTCAATTCATGTTCTTCTTTTACCCTCTACTTCTGTATTCTCAAAGTATTCTGTAAGCAGTAAAATAATTATAATACAATTGTTTATAAAATAGCAGCACACTGATGTGACATCACAACTATGTAATGTTATTTTTTGTGTATAAGATGAAACAAACAAACAAACAAAAAAAATCATAGCTTTTTAGCAGCGGAAAAAACAATAATAACTCAATAACAATATTGACACTTGATTGATGTCTTCACACCCTTTCCATCTCATCACTTTGGAATACAGTATCATACCCCTTAATGAACGTAACTTCAGTCCATATTCAAAGTCAAACGACATAGCCACCCATACAATCTGTTAACAGTACTGTAATTCATTTTCAGAGCAGAGCTGGGAAAATATTAAGACAGACTAATTCAATACAATAAGATTAAAGGGTTTCGGGGAGAGGATGGAGGAAACGTGACTTGCGAAACTCAAGCATCACTAATAACTGTTTCTCAGCAAAGGAAATGTGTGAGTACACGCAGATATCTCCTTTACACACAGAAAGACATGCACACAAACACACACGCATATCTAGACGGAAAGCTCGACTGCCCCTTTTCAAGGTAAGCTATGAAAATTCAGCATGTGAAAGCCGTTTTGTGCTGATGAGGCACCCTGTTTTTGGACACTGTAATGACTTTTGGAAGTTTTCAAATCCCTTGCCAGTTAAACATTTGGAAGCAGCATATTTTGGATGGCTTGGTAGTGGATCTTATGCTTAAGCTCTGCTAAACAGGGTGAAAGTCTCAAGACTCATCAGACTCAAGGCACTATGGAAAAAAACATTTCTGCAATGGTGCAGTTGCACAAGTTAATCTTTTCAAATGTCAAGAAAACTGTCCTTGGAGCGTGCAAACCAACAAACAATTTACTTTCTTCCATTTTGATCAGTTTTCTGTCTTTTTGTTGTCTGGTTATTTGGTCTTTTTTTATTTTGTTAAATTAATTTGCCTTATTATTTTGTTGCTGTTGTCATACATTGGTTTCCAATGCGTTATCGCTATAATGAACCGAACATGCCATTATCAAAACATGGGAAACCAGCCCCCCTACCAAAAAAAAAAAAAAGATAAAGAAAGAACGAAAAAAAGACCCCTTAATCATAACCTTTTGTTATCCATGGCAAATACGCTCAACACTAAACTGACACCGATGGAGTAATCATCCCCAGTTATGAGCTGGCAGTATCAAAGAAACTGGTTTAGATACTGGTCTGTAATTCAAACACAAGACAAAAAAAAGGACAAACAAATAAACTGACAAACAGGTTTAAGATCTTAAATATTAGGTGATTTATGGAAACCATAATAGCTGTTGTTTCTCCTTTGGCTTCCTTTCCTGCTTCTCCATATTGTCATCCTCATCTCAGCAGCATGCTTCACACCTCAAACTAACCAAGCTTCATCATCATCATCATCCTCAATCATTCTTGCCTACACATTCCTTTACTGCTCATCAATTTTGCACACACTTGTTTGCAAACAAGTCCATGACTCTTCTCTCGGTCCCTGGTTGGACCAAACACAAATCAGCCTAAGGCTCCTTCAACACGCTAACAACAAAATACGTAATAACAATATAAACTGTATACAATACAAATTTAATATTTAGTGGGAGGTTGCCCCAAAGGGCTTACCCACAAATTTTAAAAAAACAACTCTTCTTGCCTTTAGAAGAAATGAGGGAACGTAGCCGTCTCTGTCCGCTCCCTTTTCTTGCCTCCTCATGTTCTGTGCACTGGGTTGGGCTCAGCCCTCAAGCAGTTTCCAGGCCAGTAAATAAAAGCATTTAATATAAGGCACTGATACAGGAGGCCCTCGAAGCATCGTGGAATCATTTGCTATCCCTGTCCAGACCATGTGCCGACCACTGAATCAGTCTCAATGACCAAAACACTTGCAGATAGATGATTAAACAAAGCCCACATGACTCACACAAGAGTGCCTGATATAGGGTAACTTAGGGTACACGCTTGCACATGAGCCAAAATACACCACACGTAAATGCATGCACACAAGCAGCTTGACAAAAGCTTATTTGAAGTGTCTGTAACATAAGCATCAAGAGACAATAATTTGCTTGTTTAACAGGAATAATAATAATAATCGTATTAAAATTATATTAATAGTCTACTGTCGTGATATAAGCCCCTGTTGCCCTAGCAAAAGAGCCCTGCGTTCTTAGCATACGACTTGTGTCTCACTGCTCCTTTTTAATCCCCATTTTCTGGTCCTAATGCATTCTTAGTACACTGCCAAGTGAATGGGTGCGTTCATTCAGACTCATGGCACATCAATGTGTGTTCAAGTTCAGGCATTCCAAAATGAACCAAAAAAATAAAGTAAAAAAAAAAATCACAACAAAACAGGAAGAAAAAAAAAACACAGCCCCACTTTTTGTACCCTTTCAAGCCAGTCTGATACAGTAGACTCTCTATTTTGAAAAGCCCTTTACACTATCACTTTTGCATTAAATATTATTCTGTTTACACAATCAAAAGAGTTTGCAAAATACTACATGCTTCCCTTCTAAGAGTCTGAGGCACCGTAGAGCTTTTTGCATCATTATCAAATCATTTTAAAAATATCTATTTTTTGTATCTAAAATAGCTTAGATTTTTTTTCTTTTTTTTGTCATTTACGGGAGTATTTTTTATTATTTTTTTTGGAAAATGAAGATAAAACTATACAAAGACTAGCAAGCACTTTTTGTTGGGGTTGTTTGTTTTTTTGTCATTTTTCTTTTTTGTTGTTTTTTTTTCTTTTCTTGAAGACTGATCACAGCATTCCTGCAGCGAGCTCACAAGTTGATGTCTCGTACATCGGTTGGGGTGCTGGACTGGTCCTGGTCATCAAGTGCTTTGCTGCGCGGGCCACCCTGTTCCTGCTGCTGCTGTTTCTGCTGCTGCCGGCGACCCTCCCTTAGGTTATTCATCAACACTCTCTCAATCTGCTCCTGGCATTCTTTTAACACATCCTGCAATGCATCAGACGCATAACGTTAGAAAAACAGGTTTATATCGCTGCAATGTCTGTACTTATCCAGAATCTCTTCATTAATAATACTGTTAAAGCAAATGCGAATTCACACTCAGTTAATGGTTTAGGTCAAACAACAAGATTTAACCAAAATTCTAACCTAGATTTTTCTGTCAACACCAAATATGGCAACTAAAACAATAGAAGATTCCCTTCAAGCAGAGAAAAAATAGCTCTACCACAGTTTCCCATGTTAATTACATCTATATCCCATGGATAAAACAAGGTAGTGTTTCACTTGTTTTTTTGTATACCCTTTCATTTTCACAACAGGGAATCTCACTTGAGTCCACCAGAGTCTTCTTCCTGCTCTGTATAACTAAGAACAAACTAAATCTTGTTTTAGATAAAATATGAAAAATGCTTAATGCAACCCTGTGGGTGGCTCCAAAGAGCATACGACATATTTAAAATGGCTTTCACACACTGATACCAAAATGAGAAATGATGCCCTCTAGTGCAACTAAATGGATACGTGATCAAAGCTCTCCGTCCTATTTAGTGGGTATGAGACACAACAGGCATCTGTGGGAAGTTTGCTGTGAATGGCCCATGGGAAGGGACTGTGGAGAATGTGTTGCTTGTGGAGAGGCTACATTCCTTCGACATTTACTGCTAATTAAAAGCTGATGGGCCAAAGTCTGAAATTATGTTTATGCATGGCTCCTGGGCCAGGCGAGTGTTTCTTGCACGTAGAAGCAGTCTATCGTTTATCATTTATTTCTTATTTTTTATTGTTGAGGAATAGCTTAGTGTCTTTCTTTCATTGTGGATGACAATGCCACCGTCCTTCTAAAGACTGTTTCCCACCACGGTGAGGCATTATTAGTCATGAAAAATAAATTCCTTCTAGTAAATTAACTAAAGCATAAAACATGTAAAGGAACTGCCTGTGTCTTACCACAAGAATGCCAGGCACGACTTCTTAAAAGACATTTCCCTGTACGCTGGTCTTTATAGCTGCACAACCAAATTCATGCCAAGCCCCAAAGGCTTAATTCAGGCAACTCTAATAGCTTCAATGTGCGACTACTGGTAAAACCAGGACTTGCTCTAGAAGAGCTTCTCAATGATTAGATCCAGAGAAGGGTGGCACTTGGTGAGCTGCAGGATGGAGTGGGTGGTCCCTGCTTAATCCAACATTGCCCAGATCAAGAACACCCTCTATCCCACCGGAGCATGGCTACGTTTGTCAAAGACAAACAAATAAATAAAAATCGTCCGAAACCACAAGAAAGATGGTCTACTGAAGAAACAGCAGTTATTGTGATGTAACTCAGTGTGTGCCATCTTGGACAGAAGAAGCCTAAGAGACTTGAGTGGCCAAAAAAAAATGGTGTCTGTTTTTTAATGGGAAGTGAAAGCAAGGATTGCCGGGTTCAGAGCAAGGCCATCACAGCATTGAGAAATGAAAGGGATTAAGATGTCCCAGAGGCCTAATGCAAGAGGCCAGGGGGCCTAACACATGATCTTATGTACCAAAAAAAGCCTTGAAGTTCTTCTCTAAATAATTTGCAACTCTTCAGCTCCAAATAGCATTTCGGTTGCAAAAAACAACGTCCTTATGACATTATGACTTTAGGCAAAGGAGCATTCTCCGCATACCAGACCCAAAGTTTCTAACATTTCACCTACTTTTAGAAACTGCGGTATCTCAGAGTTTTTACTGTGCACTTTCTCTTCCTGATTAGTTTAAGTTTTTATAGCTGCAGATCTTTAGCTTGTATAAAGCTATACGTATTCTAGATGAGCACAAGGACACAAATGAATGCCTCAACATGAACAAATCAGTCAAGGCCTCATTTAAAAGAACTGATAACTCTGTGATCCTGGATGCCTACAACATCCCAAAGAGCATCATTTACTGTATTTACCATAGCTACAGTAACAAACTACTAGTAACACCCAGTATCAGACAAATATTTAGTTGCTTCTTTCTTCGAGAGACCTTAGGGTGTTCGTGGAAACTTCAAGCCAATTTATCAGCCCTCTTGGTTTGGCATGCATGTGTGTACCTTACTGCTGCACAGAGTATGCTTCATCAGGTGTGTCTTCAGCTACACACACATTCCAAGGACGACTGGAAGAGGCTGGCTGCCCCTATCATATGTCTACTGGAAACTACAGGCACTGGACACCACAAATGTCAGCAGGGTTCCTGGTTCCAGACTGGCAGCATCGTTTGGCATTAGGTTGACTTTCCTTCATACTCTCTCTGACCGCTCACCTCACAACCTCTGCCTCAATATTGATAGTCCCCATACACTAAGGAAAAGTTTAGTACACAAAAACCTTGTTTATTGAAGACTGGGTTTTCTACTTTACATCTGCTTTATACATCTAGATAGGACCTCTAAGATTTTCTCAAAACAACAATTCTAAAATGAGTTATTCGTCCCAAAACAAATTCAGTGCTCAAATAAACATAAGCGTGCGTTCACACATGGTTAAATTGCTTGGTCCGAACCCAATTTTTATCCCCTCCACCTGCTCCCAATACACATTGTATTTTTTATTTTTTTTTTGCCTTTTGAACTGCGGTGTTTTGTCTTATCTTATTTATCACAATAAAGATATTGTTGCAGTAGCATTTTAAAAAGTCAATTTGCATCCTTGACAAGACAAACTGTTTAATTGCCTTCCTTTGAGGGACACTTCACACAAACATTTGAATTCTGTCATCATTTGCTCACCTTCATGTCACTCCAAACCTATGTCTTTCTTCCATATTTTGAATGTTGGTAACCAAATAATTCAGTATTTTTGCGTTTGTATTTTTTTTTTTGTTTTGCAAATAATGAAACATCTACTTCTATAGAGAGCCTAAGTCCCGCCCCTTCGCTTCCGGCTCATGGGACCTTATTTCGGAAAAAATATGAATGGTGGTCAATGGCGAGAGACAACTTATCTTTTTATTCCGTCTGAACTGTGCCCTCAATTACACATATGATGTTTGTCAATT
>JAOTRC010000015.1:10877467-10894668 GCA_027497675.1 Cyprinella lutrensis | reverse complement strand
AAACCAGATCAAAATATTTGTTGTCTCTCGCCATTGACTACCATTCAATATTTTTCCGAAGTAAGGTCCCATGGTGGCCGACCGGAAGGGGAGGGACTTAGGCTCTCTATTGGATAGATGAAAACACAGAGACCTTCTCAAAGATGTTCCACAGCATAAAAAAGTCATACAAGTTTGAGGGTCAGTAAATGATGAAACAATGTTCATGTAAGGTGAACTATACCTTTAATTTTTCTTTAGGCTTTAGGCTCAGTGCGAGCAGGGTAGCGTGCATACACCCTACCTGCATGTTTTCAAAGGTATGGCTTGTTGGCATCCAGCAATGTGACGAGTTGTTCATGGAGCAGGCAGTTCATTCCTTCTGCCCTGGACCTCACACTCCTCAGACACTGAGCACCTTTACTGCTGTGGAGGACTATTTGTTTTTCCTCTGCTATGGTGCACGACTTCACACACCACATGCTGGGGCAGCAGTCATTCTACCAGCAGCAGTGCACTCTAGGGTATTTTGGGGAGGGTTGACCTCTTCGGGTCAGGACAGGAATTAAATGTGTTTCCTGGGTCATTCTCTTAATACTAATTTTCTATTCTCATTGGCTTTCACCCCTAAAGAGAGATACTAAAGGACCTAAAAGAAACTAAATGACCAGGAGGTGGTCCCTTGTGCGAAAGTATGTGTGAATTTGTATGCAAGTCATTTGCATAAAGCCATAGTATCCCTGACACATTCCCCTAGCCCTGTGGATTCTCTGCTTACAGTCTCTCAGTCAGGGTCAATCCCATTTCATTTCCAGTAATTCAGTGGCTGAATGTGAAATTGAATTGGAGCTGGACCCAAGCCCATTGAGTAAATAGGGGAAATGCACAGCCTCCTCTCACAGTCCTACAGGCACAGCAACACTTATCCCACAGATTACCAATAGCGTTGCTATTGGTAAAAAACAAGGAAACATCTTATCACGGTCGCTGTTTAAAATTATAAAGCATCCCTATATGATCACTCCACGTTAGAATATAAACAAACTGTGAGGTAATCTGTATAGCACACTGGCCCGCATGGAAGTGCCAGATGCATTAATAAAATGTGATGTCAAAGCAAAAATACTCACAACTTCTGTGTTTGTGATCTTGGCGAGCAACTCTGTAAGGTTGTCTCCCCACAGTGAGCGGTTAGTGCTGTTGAGCTGCAGGCCACAGATAGCCGCTGCCACGCTGCCCGTTGCAATCATGGATGGAGGGGACATGGCAAAGTTGAAATCTGAGGAAAGAGCAAACCAGGCAAGATCAGTCAAACTTTGAGTTCATAAAAATGTACTTTATCACACTTAGTAATATCAGATATTATTACATAGATACAAAATTCACTAAAATCATAAATACAGATAAATGAAGACCCTTTCCATTAGGTCTGTGCACAGTCCTTTGCTAATGACTGCATCCCAGGATAATGAGGGTTCACTTGGCTTGAAAAGAATCTGAAAGGCACCCCACCCCCATCCCTCTCCTCCAGTCACCCTTTGCAGATCGGCCCCTTTTCTTCCAGCTCCTAAGTAAATCGTGTGCTCCCTGAAAAAAAAAAGCCCTATAGCCTTTGGAAAGGATGGAATAAAGAGCCACAGTCCCCCTGCCAATGCTCACTGCTGTAGGTCCTTTTTCCACGTGTGGTCACAGGCGTACATCTCAAAGACCAATAACCTTGTTAGCTTTCTCACTGTCATTCATAATGCAAATAAGACAGCTTGTGAACGGGCCTGAAACCCCAAAAGACGACTGACTGCAAGAAGGGGGAGAAAGAAAGAACCAAACAACTTCGGCTGTCTGCCCCCTGCCTCATTGATTTCCATCTTTCTTCTTTTTCGACGACTCCCCCTCTCCCTATTTTCAGACTGTTTTTCAACACTTTTTTTACTTCAGACACATACCCCTAAAGTTGAATAGCATACATGTCATTGTTGTTACAACAGCTCGAGATTTGTGTCAGCGTTGCTGCTATCTTTTGGCATATTGAGTGTGCCCATTGGTGGACGTGGGTCTAGTGAGCAAGAGAGTGTGGCCTCATTGTCTGAAATCATCACCTCATATCATCCAACTGAGAGATGCAACATCAAGTCCTCTCGGTGGATTCCAATTCAACCTGACAGCCGCACAAAAGATGGGTGTTGGGGGAGGGTGTTGTTGGGTTTTAGACAGCAGGGGCGGCTGAGGGGGGCACTAAGCATCATTCTTTAATCAGTGTCCAGACCTTCGTATGGTTTTGGCAGAAGAAAAGACCCTCCTACCCACCTCATTCCCCCCATGCCATTCCTCTGATGCAGGGCCACCTCTGGGCTCACGGTCCCACACTCCCTGGCAGCCTTTGCATTACCATATTGCCATATTCAATTGCAAAGCAAACTGTGTGTGATGGCTCTAAGGGTGATTTTTCTTCCCCTTTCTTTTTAGGAAAAGAAAATCAAAGCTCTGGGCCCTTTGATAACTGACGAGCATGCCTTCATTGCCTTCTTAACATTCAAAGCCAGACATTTTCTCATTTTGCGGCTCGGTGTTGACAAATAAATGAACTTATTATACACCCTTCCCTTTGTAGTTTTTGCCGGGCCAGACAAAAATGTCTCAAAAGACAAGTTCTGGTCAAGCAGAAAGAAGACAAAAACCGCATTGCAACTCTTAGGTCTTTTGGGGCAGGGAGAGAAAACAATGGAAAATAGATGCCCACACAGCTTGCGTGTGCTGAGTGGGTTGCAATCTGATTTTTCACACTCTAGACAAGACAAGTTTGTCGGGGGAACAAGGGTATGCGCGTGCTAGTGGCAGAGCTGGACACTCTGGTTTGCGAGAGTGGTAAGGGAAGAATGGATGTATTCTGCACGCCTTCATTGATATTCATGCTGAGTATAAACAGTGTATGTAGCTGAGTGGTGACGCCTGTGATGGAAGGCTCCTAGTAAGCGGCGGCTGGCTGGCCTGGTATACCAGCCTCTCACCCCCTTCAATGGACCATTCTCCTGCCCTCGCCACACTGCATCCCCAGAACTGTGCCAACACAGCAAGCTCCTTGGTGGGTGCAATGTGCTCTGTACGCATTTAACTTGTAAATTAATTAAACGTCCGGAAAGTTGAGGAACGGCCAAAGAGACCGATGATTTGAGGGGCAATAAATCAAGTGCCAGGCTTTCATGTAGATGCACAGGTCTGCCTTCACAGAAAGTCTCGTTTTAAGCAGTCATGTTCGACCTGCCTGATAAAGATCAAAAGTGAGTATGAATTGGGCATCGCAGTATAACGCTTAGATAAATGGTGAAGCGTGTAAGTGAAGAACTTAAAGACAGAGTTACTAAAAGAGTAGACATGTAACAAATATTCCAATCAACGTTAATTCATTGGCACTTTTTTGTTGGAGTTTTTAAACCTACAGAACCGAATTTAAAATGTGTTTTACTCCTAACTATGTTGTGTCTCATTATGAGGCTTTAAGTAATTAGATATCAGCATGTCTTGTCTGGGACATTCATGTTGTATTAAAATCTGCCACAAATCTTCAACAAAGTAAATTAATAATCAAAAGTGGCATGCTGGTCTGCCCTGTCAAACCATAGTAAAACAGATTAATTAAAAACAGGAACACTCTTTGACTGTTAAAATCCTGTAACAACTTGTTTCAGTCTTGCTCCAGTGCTGAGTCTTTAGCAACAGCAGTCAGGCCGTTGTGGGAGGAAACAGAGCCACTTGAATGAGAAATTACCTGAATATGTCATTAAATAGAATGAATTAATCGTAGAATTAATTTTCAGTCCCACTGAACACTTCACCAGTCACTACTGTAGTTAGTTTCCAAAGGGATTTCTCTGATAAGGAACCATCTGAAGAGTGGCAAGATGATCTCTACCTACAAAACATATTTGCTGCTAATATCATAGCAGGTCTCAGGTCTGTTATTATACATCTACAGACAATCTACGATGGAGAAGTAAAGGGGGTGCTGGGTGTTTAACAGTAAAATGGGGGTGTAATCACGTTTAATGAGCTTGTTCCTGTGTAGGCCTTCGACAGACTGCCCTCCGGAGAAACGCTTTATCGTGTACTCCTTCTGCACTGACCCTTACATGCCTCTGCATATGAAATGGAGGGTTGTTCCTTTTGTCTCCTTTCTTGCGGTCTCTAGCCAAGCCTTCCAGCTATTTGCATATCTCTGAAAAGCCCCTCCATGTTATTAATTAATACTGAACTGGTCTACTCTGCCTGACCAAATCTCACAGAGTGCTCTAAACGGAACTGTTTTATCAAAAGCAAAGAACCATTAAAAATTAGCTGTCGTCTTTCCACACTCGTCTCTCCTTTCTCATTCAGATATAGGGGCCTTGATTTATGCATGGCTCAGAAAAGAGGGGGATGCTGAATTCTCCGCAAAGAAAGCAAACTGTACAGAGAAAAGAAAAGCGGCAGTCAACTCAAGGCATCTGCCTGGCAATTAAAATCTTTTGGACACCACTTGAAAATCTGTTGTTAAACTAGTAACTAATGTATGTATTGCTTGAAACAAGAGAGTGAACAAAAGAGGCATTTTGCACTGCATCTGCAATTTTTCGGCATCTAAAAACCAAGTTATTTTGTTAAACCATTCATATTATAAACCATCCCAGCTATCATCAATGCTCAAATGCAAAAACCAATGTTTAAAAGACCTGCCAGCTCCTCCTCCTATCCCTCTCCCATCGTGTGCCATTTTCCCAAAGTGAGAGTCACTCCTGAGGTTCATGGGGAGCTGAGCAACCCCAGGGAGGAAGAGAGAAGCCTGAGGGAACAAGGGTGGTGCACTGGATCCCATTACCGCCTATGGAGATGTTCGGTACAGGCTTGGCTGGGAGAACCAGCCCCACAAAGGCTCCTGATTATGGGAAAGTCGTCATGCCCTGAAGCATCTGGGAGGCGTGAGAAGAGGGGATAAGATATGAAAACATGACATGCTTCACTGTTTGGCTCGGCTGGAACAATACACTCCTCACGTTTTCTCACCCTCCTCTCATCTCTATGTTTGATCTCCTAAAGGTGGTCCACCTCTAAGAGCAGGAACAGTATAACCAATGGCTCAACAGCACACAGGAATGTCCTTAACTATACAACCGCCTTTTGAAGTGTCACTGCATTCAAAGTTAGCCACTGATATGCCCACCAAACATACCAGGCAAACACATAAGGCTTCCAGTGAAATTCTCTCCATTACAAGTCGCTATTTCAGTCCGCATAGTTTCTCATGAGTGTAATGAGTTGGCATTTGATAATTTGCCTGCAACAAGAACCTGAATAAAGTCGCCATAGATACTAAACCCACAGAAGACGGCTTTAATTTCAAGTTTTGCAAGGAACAAACATGGATCTTCCAACACATCACTTATTGAAGTGATGATGCAAGGTATCAACACCAACTTGACTAGGCAGTAGATCTTTTAACACTCATAATTAACACCAATTGAAGACACATACACGTTGACACTCTACTAAGTTAATGTACAAAATGCATGTTGAGAAGATTTCATTCTAATCGAGTGGGATACGTTCTATGGAGCACTGCTCAGATTAGGAGTTAGAAATGCTTTGCAGGCATTAATTATTTCTAAACCAACATCCGACATCTACATTGAATACACTACCTGTTGCACAAAGGGCGATGAAAGTCTGCACATGTTTACGGATCAGGTCCAGCTTATCCTCAGGCAGTGGAAGTTTCCTCATAATGTGTTCAATAAAGTCATTGGGAGTGACAGCAGCCAGATTCCACTTCAATTTGCCCAGGACAACCAGTTCCCATTCCTGTAAAAAGGTTTGAGAAAAGAAGCAAAATCAATATGGACCCAAACCTCAAAAGTTGTGTGATCTGAATCCATTTGCAGTAGTTGAGGTAAAGATATCAGTGTTTTTGCACATTCAACTGGTGTGACAAATTGCATCCTCTGTGGCTTCCCTAGATGTTTTCTTTTGATACACTAGACGTTGACAAGATCTAAATATAATTTTATTAAGACACTAGATGTTGGGGTAACATTCCATATAAACCATTCAGACAGAAGGTGTAAAAGAGGTTTGTACTATAGACCTTATGCGCCATCATTAGAATTTTGTCTTTGAACTTTTTTGCGGTAGCTCTATATATTTCTAAGGCATTGGTGAAGTGGATTTACTCATTGTAGAGTTAACTAAAGTTCTCAAGAGCATTGCAATGTTTTAAGTGGATGTCATAACGTATGTCAGTAGACCGAGAAGATTTTAAAACGAGCGGTTCATTCATAAATCGATAAGATCTTACCTTCATGCTGTGGAAGTACAAACCGGAAGACAGAACACAACGAGCGTAACGCTGAAAAGGGGCGCGGCTACATAAGGTCTATATGTTTATATATTAACTCTGCTGTTACACATTCAAATGTTGTTGCTATACATTTATACCAGATCACACAAAATCTAGCCTCAGTAAAGCTCTGGGACCTCCAGGAGATGGTTTTGCCTTGGCTAGGCAAAGCTACAAGCGGAAATCCCGACAGCTAAAAGGCCGAATGCAGGCACACTTGAGTAGAAAAATGGGTCACTCAGATTGCCTAGTCACTTCACAGAGACTGTCCAGCATCAGGTACTTTCCTCCTTAGCATATAAACATAATTCTGAGTTTGTTTTATAGTAATCTGTCCAGTCAGAAGAGGCCGAAGTAGACATAGTTTAATATTGGACCTGTCATTAGCCCATTTGCAACCACAAACACACTCATAAAAACATTCATTTGTAGCCCAGCTGTATTTAAAAGGCTTGTAATGAGATTGAGCTGTAACCTCAATAGAAAAAACAAGGCTCAATTATGACCATGAATGTGACTGTTCAACACCACTGATGATCCTATTTTGTCTTTTGGGGGCACTCTTGATGCATAACATGAACTTGCTTTGACCTAACTCACAATGACGAATGTATACGTAAGATGCTCAGTCATTTGGTTTCAGTCAAGAAGACAGCATCTTTCAAATAACCACTCCCCCTTCCTATTTGAACTGAGTAACAGGGGACCAAATGACTAATTGGGGAAAACTTGCATTTGCTGGGACAGTCCTTATGACTGAACACAACACTCGCTCAAATGGAGGTGGTTTTCTCCACAAAAGAACCACATACACTTTATTCGTGAGATGGCTAAATATCATTGCCATTACATTCTGAGAAATACAGTAAAGCTTTTACAATTGCTATAAAGCACAAACAAAAGATGCTGAACTTATACCCCTGCAACAGCTTTCTTAGTGAGCAAGAATACAATGGCAGCCATCCGCTGATGCATGATTTCTCCACTTCCTCTCTTTGCTGGATTTCACTGGTGAGTGACTCACCCAAAAGTACATACAGCAACATGTTCCTGTCTGTTCTCTCCTCAGGGGAGGTGCCTGATGTGAACATCAAGACATGATGACATGTTGGAGCCACAGTTGCTCAAAACCATTGACTCCTGGTACACCAAGAGGGGTATGATGGAATGTAAACTATGAGCAGAGGCGTTCTCAAAAAGAAAACCAATTACACGCTAATGTGAAAATGTGCCTCTGCGTTCTGTCACTTCGGATCTGTAAAGTTTGGGCAGCAAAAATATACATGTTCTTTTTGGTGTGTTGCTTTGTTCTTAAATGGAAAGTTTACCTCAAAATGAAAATTGTGTCATGAACACACTCACAGAAAAAAAGATTATTATTATTATTATTTTGTGTTCTGTCGAAGAAAAAAAGGCATACAGGTTTGGAACGAAAGTTTTGGCCACTAGAAGGCTACAAAACTCCATATTTATGTATTAGCAAACGATATACTGTATTTGTACATCTCCATCTTTGGTCATATTCTGAGCACACTGTTGAACCTTTATGAGGCTATAAATGACCACAAACACCAGCTTTAAGTAACTTTAGGACAACAAATTGTCTTCTGTGGCTATCAATTCAACAGTCCAGTGTCACCTCTCCAGTGCACTGATGGCAGCCCTAAAACTCTGAAACTCTTGCAACACAGCCTTGATGCAGGAACCCACTTCCTCCTTTTGTGCCCTCCAGTCGTACCTCCAGGCTGTCACTGTGGTTTCATTTACAAGAACTTCTTGCCAGCTAGCGAGGAAGAAAAAATGTAAATGACTGACAGCTGATATTCAGTTTCCTGCATCTGTTGGACTTAGCAGACCAGCAGAAGCTCCACAACAACACTAGGCCAGGCTGAAGAGAAAAAACAGGATGCCCACAGCAACAATTCGCTGACAATTTATGAATATATTCATTTTTTATCTTTGCCCTGAATTACTAAAACACTGCCCATTTCCACAAGAAATACAATGCTGAATCAGTAAGAGCTGAGGACTCACAAAGTGCAGGTGTAACAGTCAAATGTTTTTTATGCCACATACTGTTTTTTTCCCCCTTGACACTGAGTAATGAGTGATTTAACAGCATATTTAGCTTTCATGTCTACAGTTTTTCCTCTAAATCAAAAATGTACTCATATAGTTAACCTATGCAAATAGAAATGAGAAGAAGCTGAATGACGATATTCCAAAGATGAAAAGTTAGTCAATTGACTGTATCTCTCTTTTGACACTTAAGGGGATGATACATGTGGAAACTTTTTGAGCACTGTTGCTGGGCAACCAGGTGAGGCAGGGCCTTTGACCAATCGAAAGATTTCAGATCAAAATTTGTTGTCCATTCTCAAATGGAGATTTCCCAAGCAGCATCGGTTGGCAACATTGCACAAAAAGTTGCCCCATGTATGTACCTTAAGACTATTCTATTTTCACAAAACATGCACCTAGCGGAACAAGATCTCAGCCCTGATATTGCCGTGGGTTGCATATTTGCCACTAGATGGCGTAATAGCCCCGTGATACATGGAAACGCACTCAAATACCCTTTAGTAGATATTTGAATGTGGAGAACATCCATCAGACGGCAGAATATTCTGTCAAACAGAACCTAGTCTTTGCTTTAGACTACGTTTAATTCTAAAGTGGCTGATTTTCTAAACATACACATTATGAAAAATAACCATCAAATATTGCAGTGGTATTCATTTGTAAATTAAAGTTAAATAAGTGGGATGCATTAAAATATTTAGTGACAGTATGCAATTTATATTTGGGGAAAATTGTGGATAAAGTATGCAAACAAGTATCTAGTTGCTACAGATAGGTTAGTAGGTTTTGGTATGCAAAGAGTTTGTTTGGTGCTTACCAGCAGTTCCTGCGGTCTGATTGAGTTATCAGTATAGATGCACAGCTTCTCTGCAGTTAATGGACGCGTCTCTTTCAATTTAGACGCAAGAAACATGCACACTGCTCCGAGCAACTGCAAGTTACATTTTCTTGTTGGTACCACCGCTAAAAATCGGTCCAAGTAGTTCATAGCCAGTGGAAAAACTTCTTCCTCGCATTTCTGTTCCTCGCAGACCTGGAAAGGGCAGGGCATAACTTAATCAGTTCAGAGGAAAAGATGCACGTGGCGCAACAAAATTAGTCTAATTTATGACTCACAATGTCTGTATATATATGTAAAATAATTATCAAGAAAAAACGAAATATGTCGTACTGTCCATCAGTGGCATAGATATAAGGTTGTACATCGTTACGGTAACAGTGGAGATTGATTCAAAAAAGAAAAAAAGAAAAAAACGTGCAATTCCTGTTTTGTAGTTATAAATGTTTAGAATGAAAAGAGGACTCAAACGTCTTTGTCAATAAGCACACATTCCTTTGGTTCATTCAGTAAGAAACGAATTCAAATCACAATCACCCGAGCCAAAAAACACCCATGCTACACAGTACGGGATCTGTTTTTTTAATTCGTCATATTTTCATAAAATATTTAAAAATATAAATAAATTGTCTACGTCCACCATTCACACCTCTAAATATTCACCAATCCCTTTTACATCATTCCCGACAATTGACAAGTTATGAAATCGATGTTTTATAAGATAAAAACGAGATGTTTTAAACGAAGTAGCATGTGGTCTTAGATGAATGCGTCAGCATCGGAGCGAAATATGTTTTTCAAAAATTTTTATAAATTCTCCCGCTCGATTCATCTGACATTTTAAGACATGAAAATAAAGCTAAGGTCCTCATCTAACGTTTCCAACACTCAAAGATAAGAAATATGAAAGATTCCGACAAAAAACGAACTTAATTCCAAGGCTATAGACTTCGATCAGCATGGGTTAAGAAGCAGCACGGCCCTCGCCCCTTCGGCAACCATTTATTTCAAAAAATTGTACAAAATTATAGAAAAGTAATTACCAATATATCCAACCATAATTATAAACCTTAGACGCTCATTTATCAAGTAATGCACATGTAAAGAGTTGTTATGATCATTTTGTTGCGATAAAGTTGTTGTGAAAGAAAAACCAACATGGCGATGGTTAGATGTAGCACAGCGGCAAGCATTGAAGTGCATACGTGTGCATGGAAATATTTATCCTAAAAATAAATAAATAACATTAAGCACGATTCTTTCCACTGTGTTGACGGAACCAAAAACCTTAAGAAATAT
The DNA here is from genome assembly GCA_027497675.1 of Cyprinella lutrensis. Lineage (NCBI taxonomy): Eukaryota > Metazoa > Chordata > Actinopteri > Cypriniformes > Leuciscidae > Cyprinella > Cyprinella lutrensis. The sequence continues at coordinate 10,884,106 of JAOTRC010000015.1, read as the reverse complement.
GCGCTTATGATCACTGACATACGTCGATAACTTCCATCCCCCTGCAAATCTAATCGTCAACTTGGTCCAAAATCAGCGCTTACGACTGAAATCAAATAAATAACCCAACAAAAACGGATCTGCCCTTTCGGAAATATTTAAGTAGCTCCTTCAGTTGCATTCCACAATGCTAAGGCTACGTGACAGAATAAAGGAGAAAACACTTTGCAAGACGTTTTGAAGAGACGGCGTAAGCACGGAAATGATCGGATATGTACAAACCTCCAACATCCAAGTTGCCACCATCCTCCGCATAAAGGGCTGAATGTCTTTCTGAATGCATTTAAAATATGAACACTGGGGAAGAAACCTCTCTTCGATGGTCAACAAGCTCTGTAGTACCCTGTCATCATATAGAAGATTCGGGTCAGGACGGGCTCTTACAATGGTGTCCATTTCGAGACAAAGCAATTCCATGATTGTTAAAGTCCTTTTCGATCTCGAATATGCCTACCAACAGTAAAATATAATGGTTGCGAAAGATCAAAAAGTGGAGAAAGGACTTTTCGGACACATAAAATCAGTCTACAAGGCTGTCCAGGTTGGTCCTGATCCCTTTGCAAACTTTTCCCCACTAGTCTCTTTCTCTGTTCTGCTCCTCTCGCTGCAACATTTGAGGTCTGCAGATGTAAGGCTGTGTGACGCAAGCTCCACAAGCAGATCTTATTATTGGCCAGAGGCAACACGCTCGGTCTTCCTCTTATTTTCCTCCCCTCTTGCTCTTGTTAGTTATCATATAATAAATAGACTCCACAAGATGGACAGGAAGACCATATTTGCTGGTATCATGGTTCAAACAAGACGTTCATCCATAGTTAACTCACCCATTCATACATACGCGACTATTTTAACGACGTTGGGAAAACATCAACACAACACACTGCACCCAAGGAAATACCCAACTTTTATATGGTAGCCTTTCTCGAAGTGATCTAAAACGTCATTTATTTATTTATTTATTTATTTATTTATTTATTTGTATGCTATCTAATGATAAACCAATAAATGTTCACTTTTTTCTCTTTTTGACTTTAAAACGTCTCCTCGTCATCACAAAGTAGAAATAGAACTATCTTACATGAAGCAGCAACGCCTGTGGTCAACGAGATAGCTTTCTAGGAAATGCAGCGAAAGCATGAAGCAACGCTCTCTGGTTAGAGATAGCAGCTGCAATGCTAGTTATTCTCTTGAGCTGCCTCCAGTGTATTATATAAAGCATTAGCTATAGTCTCTATTTAGGACCAAAAAGCCAAGCCTCAAAAGGAGATGTGAGCATTCCAAAATTGTGTTCTGCTATTCCTAACATGCAGGTGACGGATTTCAACAGCCCATAACGCACTCATTTATAAAGTCATTTAAGTTGCAAATGAGACATAGCAGTTTAACCTTTCATCTGTGGGAATTACAATTAAATGGCGCTAATGTGTTTTCAACTACCTTAAAGAGAACATCTAGCCTATATGTGAGTGAGTTATTGACCGAGGTGCATCTCGAGGTTCTCAAGTGATTCCGAAGAACTCTACAGATAGCAGCTATGTAGTCTACTTTTGCAACAGTTGCTTCATTTCAACACTTTTTAAATGTGATAGGAAATGTCTCTTTAAAATCTTTTTTTTCCTCGCTGTAGATTGTTTCCCTCCCCTGTTAATTTGCATAGCCAATAGTTCTTCTGCGCGCTTTCGGATTGTTACTGGGCAGACTTTGTCAGTGGAAGTTCCTTCTAAAGCGCCAGAAAGAACCTAATCTAATATACCGATCACCTGATGAATGTTGCTGCTTAACAAAGTCTGCCGCACGCCGATGCCATGAAGACATTTATTCAACTCTGCAGCACTTACAGCAATACAATCCGAGTGATGCTTTGAGAAAAGATCTAGCCTATCAGATCTATATTATATCAGATAAACTGATTCTGATTACAATTCATGCAGAACAAATAAAGCAATACAATTTAAATAATATATAGGTCATAATTTTCAAAAGTTATGTCAGCCCATAAGTTTCTATTTTTTTATATTAGTAGCCCATAGCCCATTTACTCTGACTAAACGCAATAAGCTATACATCTAAATGAACAGAGCAAGCAAAAAGAACGCATATCAGCTACAACATCAAATTTAGGTATAATTAAGCAATTCCGGCGACTTGAATGCTGAAACATATTGTCATTTCATTTCCTTATTAAAACATCCGCGTTCCTTATGTGAAACTGCAGGGTTGCCCACACGCACCCGACACGTGAAATTTCAGTAATGCAGGGTATCATGAGTGGGTCTCATCGTTCCAAATGTCGCATTAATTGATTCTAACAATGAAGGCTACGAGTCATTATAACATCAAAGATGCATCATTTTTTATTGAAAGAATATAAAGCTTTCTTTTTCTCTCGCACTGAGTGGATAGGTATCGTTCAAATGTTCTTTAATAAAACAATAAGACGTTATACTTAAATTATCCGCATTAGAAAGCTTTAGATAAAAAAGGCTTTATTTAAAAAAAAAACAAAATATTTTTCTTATTACCATGATATATAAAAATAGATATTTTAAGTGTGCAACGTTTTGACTCATTAAGTGTCTAATTCAAATCTTCATATAAATCAACACTTTTAGTTTGCTTTGAACTCATTTAATACATTCAAACAGGTAGCCTATTTATAAAACGTCAAAACAAAGTTTACTATATTTGATTCAAAATGCCTCTGTGGTTCACGCCCCTATATTCTAACCTGACCATGCTGTTTTTTCGCGGAATAATGACGTCATTCAAACGCTTCTCTACTGGGCTAAGCAGTTCAAGCTATTTCCCGGATGCCTGCAATTAACGTGATATCCGTGAAGACACACCCAAATAAAGTTTGCTAAACCATCCAAATATCATATAGCTGATTAAACGTTTCAGTTTTTCACACATAAATTTGGGTGTTTGAGTAAGGTTTGAGTCTCCATAAATCAAGGAAGCATGTGTGTGGATAAGAAATTAATTTAAGGACAGAAATATTTCCTTATTTGGTCTTTTAATTTAAACTTATAAGATATAACTCATGCATTACAGCAATACTACTGCACTGCACAAAAACTTCCTTGATGTGAAACTATTGTTGAAAAAAAGAGCCACAAATTCTAAGAAATTATTAATAGAATTTTTCTAAAAATTTCTAGAATTTTTCTTAGCAAAACTGAATTAAAAAAAGCTATTTAAATGTATATTTCCGAAAGGGAGATCTTCCTGTAACATGTTTAAAACATGTTTGTTTTTTATTATCAAACACAAAATATGAAAACAAACATGCTTACTAATGTTACAAGTATAATTTTGGACTTTTGTATTGCACTACATTATTTACAAAATCATCCCCAATCAGTTTTATTTCATTGCATTTTAAATTACAAACATTTCTTTATGTAGAATATTGTTCAATTCCCAATTAATTCTATTTAATTGAGCAATTAAACTAGAGAGATAACAATAATCAATAATCACAATTTTTTAGACCACATATATTATTAAAATGCAGTAGCATTCTCTGAACAAAATACATTTATTTCCAGGAGAATCAAGATTTTGAATAAACAGGTGGCTGGACCCAACATTGGTTTCCAACTGTTTATGAATGCATTTAAAAAATCATTAAGCAGAAAATGTCTGATAGCAAATTACTGAATTCTTAATCAAAAGGCAAGAGAAGATAATAACAAAATAACAGATTTCTCAGTTATAGTGTCATGCTTGAGCAACAGCAGATGTCCTTACTGAATGAAAACAAAAGCACTTAGCCATCCATCACAAAAAATATTTGATATGCTTCATTAATTGACCTAGTTTACAATTATTTCAAATGACAACTAGGTTGAAACTGCCATTAACGAGAAAAAAACAACAACAACAAAAAGGAGTGAATGTCTTCATCTTTACAGACAAAAGAGTATATACAATTTACACAGAACTGAATTAAATTATCTTTTTTAAAACAAACAATATGAGGACAAATATCTCCATTTAATTGTCTAATACTATAGTCATTAATTTATCTTAATTCAAAATGCACAATGAAACTTGCATTAAGATGCATTCAAATATTAATTAATTTTAAAAATAAATTACTTATGATTTTAAAATAAAATATATTCATTTCTATGTTTATAATATTTATAATTATCTTATATATAGTTTTAGACTTACAGTAAATGTATAACATTTCATGTTATACATTCATTGGGATGAGACAAAAACACTCTAAAAATGCTGGGTTGTTTTAACCCAACTTTGGGTCAAATATGGACAAACCCAAATATTGGGTTAAAAAATTTTATCAAAAAATGAAACCCAATGGCTGGGTTTGTCCATATTTGACCCAAAGTTCAAATTCAGACAATCCAGAGAACTCACTTTAATCTCATTAAAAAGACAGGTCAGACAAACAAAGTCTTACTGTTGTCGGGAAATGTCTTTGTTTAGCCAAATAAAGGAGTTTCCTAATGTGAAAGAGGTGCAGAGGAATTAAGCATTGTTGACATGCTGCTGGGGACGTTGTAACACTGCTTCTACTCAATGTTATCTTATTTACTAGCACAAACCCACAACAGGTGCATAAGACCTGAGGAAATAACTGTATAGAGCACAATCAAGTCGCAGCAGTCACAAAATAGCATCAGGCTTATCTCTTAAATTGAAAAAAAAAATAGAGTTTTTTCGCTTTACTCACAAAAATGACTGGAGGAATCTATGTTATTTTTACCCCCTCATCATTACAGACATCAAACGCCAACCTGGACAATGTGTTGACAGACATTTTCTTCAGACATACTCTGTCTAGTCCAAAATGACAATACAGAGCCAGCAGCATTCATACCCCGAGCCCAGAATCCTCATATAAACATATCAAAATGGGGGCTCGGTTTGAAAACTAAAACGCTGCACCTCACAAGTAAATATTACTGTGTCCAATATACCTCTAACAGGTAATGTCTTTTCTTTGCAACACACCAGCGCATGATATGTTGGACAGCAGAGCCGATGCTGTCTTCCTCTCCTCTGTGCCTCTCATATCACAAGCCCTTGAGTTTGTCACTCACACAACAGCTGCTGGCTGATACTTTACCATTCCAGTGCCCGTTTTTTCATTCTCCCTTCAAGCTAAGAACCCACAAAGAGAAACAAAAGCCTCGTTGGAGAATGCAAGGACATTTCGGGGGCAGGTTATGTCCCTCAAGTATTTGTCAGCACAAAAAAGGCCATTCCGACTTTGCATGGCTGACTCTTCCATTACTGGGAAAACATCCTGAGAAGTTCCACCTGGGAGCAAAGCATACTTCAGCTTTGTCAACAATGTAGCAGTGGAGATCAAACACCCTTTGAGCAGAAACACTCTATCTTGAAACCAACTTGAAACTAAATGAACTTTTGTGTTGTGCACAGACCTTTTCTATATGAGTTAAAAAACCACCTGCAAGCGAACTGGTACTTGAGGCTTCCTGATCCAAATGCAAGCTAAACACTTTCACTGTGCAGTTCTGTTAAGGTTCCTGTCATGTTCTCCTGTGATCCCACACTCACACCTGCACCGTACGCACAAGGTATGGCATCCTGAGGTAGGTTTGCACCTCGGTTGCTCTAGTCACCTATTTGTGTTCTTGGATAAGGACCTGTGGGTCCCCAGCAAAATCAGGTGGTGTTAAAGCATAGATGTGAGAGCTCGTCTGCAAATTCTCACGTTTAACATGCTTCAGGTGTCACCTCATTTAGGGTGTTCTCGGTAACAGCACTAACCACTTTAAATTAAAAAATATACAAGTGTAACTGGTGTAAATTAAAAAATATACAGGTGAGAGTGAAAGTTGAAGCTGGGTTTGAATTTTAAATTACATTTGGGTTTGTCCACATTTTCCCGGATTTGGGTTTAAACAACCCAGCATTGTTTAGAGTGAAAGAAATTCTTCTGTGTAACACAAAAGAAGATATTCCGAAGACTGTGCTGATTGCTCTTTTCCATGCAATTACAATGAATGGGGGACTGAACATTTTAAGCTTCAAAAAGGACTCAAGAAACAGTGTGAGAAACAGACAAAAATAAATGATATTATACCATTGACAGTATTGACAGAGCCATCTCATTGGAACTCCATTGCAAGTGAAGCCTGTTTTTGGCGATTTTTTAGCACTTCCGTTCCTTACGCGCAGACTCAAACCGACACAAACAGAGCTTGACGACGTACAGTATCTGTAGATGTGACGTGAGCAACCCGTCTGTCTTCTAGTGGCTGTGGCATGAGAAATCTGAATCATTCCCTTCCGAATCTTGCAGAGGAAGAGAGTGTGAGTAGGAGCTGTCTATGAGTGAGGAGCAGGAGAAACTTTTGCTAGGTATTCTGATTAATTATTTTGTCATTTTGCCTCCATGTTTCCCCGATTGCCCGCGAGATTACCGTAATCTCTCTACTGTGCGACAGTGAGTCGCATGGTTATGATGCAATCGTTAGCCTACTTTTACAAAGACTGCTTATACGGGGCCATAACATAAGCTAAGGTAATGGAGCATTTTATACATTGTCGTGTTTCTTTAGAAATAAATAAAGGACAAATGGGGTCTTCAAACGCCTC
>JAOTRC010000015.1:10849179-10873269 GCA_027497675.1 Cyprinella lutrensis | reverse complement strand
AAGGTTCTTTGGAGTTGAGTAAAGAACCCTATGCTTCATATATAGAACCCCAATGAACCCTTTTTTTCTAAGAGTGTGGTTTTAAAGTTAACCTTGAGAATGCAAAATGTTAAATTTAATTCCAAAACATTTTTCCGCTTGTTTTTTTCCCCATTTCTCTGCACATAGCCTTGCTTACAGACATGCTTGCCTAAAGCAGCAGAGGTAGACTCATTCTCAACTTTCTGCCCCGCTCCTGTCTACATTTAGGGTAGAGAAAGCCATTCATGATCCATTACCTCAGGAATTCCTCCACATAGTTGAAGAGCCAGTCCACATCACAGGCCGGCACTCACCTTTCAATCACTCCTCTGCCCTAATCACGTTAGCTCGTTCATAATCGCATTGCAATTACTGACAGGAGTGTGACCCTTGCTTTCCGCACTCCCAATCTAATACATGTGTTTCGCCAAAGACAGAGGGATGCTTTGTGTCAGAGAAACGGGGGGAAACGAGGGGAAAAGGAAAGAAAACAACACTGACATGCTGTGTCATGCAAAGGCTATAAAAAGGGATGCAGCCTTTTTCCTGAATCATTCCGGAGTCGAGAGCACTATTTTTAGCGAGGCAGGAGAGTGTAAACAGTGCCCGTGGCTGGAAACAGACCTGAAATCTTCTCCCTAACAAGGGCTTCAGGAGTCTGAAGCCTCCATTTCTTACATATTCCCCTTTCCTTTCTTTCTATTCACCCCCACCCTCTTCATCTCTCTGCAAGGTAATCTCCATTACCCTCCCTCCATGCTGATTCAGGATTCAGAACTGTCCACTTCAATCTAGGGCTGTGAATGCTAAGAGGCCATTCAATGTGAGAAGAGAAACTCGGTTGGGGACGTGGGATGGAAATGTCTCGCTCCCCCCGTTAATTTCTCTAGGGCTCGACTTCCACTCTCCAGAGCTTCCCAGCATGTCAAGGGTCAGACCTCCTGACTGATGGGTCAACCCCCCCTGACTTCCACAGAGCTCTCCATGAGAATGCCAGAAAAAGAGAATGGACAACAAGCTTCTAATGAACTGGGGAGGGACCAATCTGGACCCCAGTGCTCAGCCATAAAAGATGCCTCGGAGAGACCAAAAGACCTTTAAAGCGATGTCCCCCTTCCACACTGCTTAGCTCGAGCGGTTCAGGAAGTTTGCCGACAGTGAATAGAAGCAGTTATGAACAGACGAGCCATGGAGAAAGGCAGTGAGGTGACAGCAGTAAAGCTACCTCTGAATTCCTACGCAGGGCCTATGGGAGCATGGGAACGCATTACGGGCTACGGCGGTCATGCCACCAGAGCTTGAATCGGTCGCCCTTAGTCAAGCCTTCATCTGCACAATAGTAGAATTGAGTCTGGGGTCCATAAATGAGGTCAAATGGCGTGGTTCTTTAAACTCCTGTCACATGCTCCATCAAAACCATCATCTAGGTAATGTCGTTACATGTATCCAATTAGTGAAATGGAAACAGGGACAGTTATATCCCTGAGCTGACCCTGGGATAAGCACGCAGACAAACAAGTTTTGGTAAGCTTCAAAGGGTGCCTATGCTTATTGCATTAATGGTCAACTCTTTCCCCGCAAGCATTTTTAGTGAAAAACGTCGCCAAAACTAGCCTTTTTGATCATTTTCACAAAAGTTTCATGGCCCCCCCAGAGTATTTTGTTTGTCATGCTTTCCTTTTTTATCAACATTGAATGTGGGTCATTTTCGTCAAAAAAGCCCACATTTTTAGCAAAAAAAGCTGTGAAATTTGTGTTTTTGTCAAAGACTACGTCTGGATGGGTTTTCAGAACGATGATCAAGATCAAAGTATAATTGGAGCAGATCGAGTCAATCAACAAAGCTTCACAGTCCTATACCTCATCGTGGGTCAGCATTTCATTCAGTAACTTTAGGCCGTTTTGATTTTTATGCTGTTAAATGTAGATAATCGTGCTATTTTACATATTATGCTTAAATATGATTTCTCTGGTTTCTGCCGCTTCTTCACCTGTGTTTTGATCAGGGGATTCAGTACTCTTAAGGAAGATGCCTAATAGCGCCCCCTACCGTATAAGAGTGAAAACACGGAAAGCCAGAAATTTTCGCCAATAGCGGGGAAAGAGGTTTCTTTGTCCAAATTCAATGGGGTCCAACGTAGTTTTTATTTGTGTTTAAAAGAGAGAGAAAAAAATCAAACATGTTTGGAGCGATATGAATAAATGATCAGAGGATTATCATTTTTTGGTCAAACAAATTGTGTACAAACCACATCCTAGGATGGTATCAGAAGAGGAATGTTGGTGGTAGCCGCAAACATGTAGACCATCTTCACTGCCAAGCCGTAATTATACCCAATAACACCTTTAACACAAGCAGGCTGTTGTTGCCGTCTCTCAGGGTGTGAGGTCAAGCATTTCCTGTGTCTATGAATGGTCGCCATCATTGGAATTGTCCTGCTGTGGCTGCTACCCTCCCCTCCACCATTCATTGAAGAGTCATATAAAGTTCGGCATCTCTTTTCCCCTCCCTTCTTTTCACTTTAATAGACCCACACTTGCGTATACAGTACATGCCATTCATTGAACTTTGAGTGGAGCTCCAAAACAGAAATAAAAGTGCAGGCACATGAGTGTTTTTCTGCTTGACCTTGAAACACAAATATTCAAAAAATCACTTCAAGTGCATTTCAGTTTTTGAGGAACCTAAAAAATGTCAAATCAGAACTCACAATGGGTCAGCTTAAAGCAACAGTTCACCCCAAAATTAAACAATTTACTCATCCCCACGTCTTTCCAAACCTGTATGACTTATTTTATTCTGTGGAGCACAAAAAAAGATATTTTGAAAAACAATTGGAGTCCAATGTTGTGTCGTGGATGCACTACTTTCATCTTATGGACAAAAAACGGCTCATCAAAATATCTTTGAGGGTGAGTAAATCATGAGAGAAATTTTATTTTTGGATGAACTTTCCCTTTAATCCTTGATGTCGTCAGACTCCCACCCCCCTTTTCCCACTTCAAGAACATGAGTGACTAGTTGAAACCGTGGTGTCAGGCATGGTGGGCCGGGGGAGTGTGAATCAGTAGTGTACCAACAGGTTTGGCTCCCACACCCTGTAGGAAAATAAATACTCCATAATGACTGCTTATTAAAACATGAAACGTGGGTATGACCGAAAGTGTGCATTCCATAGGAAATCCATAACAAGCAAATACATGTTCTCTCATCAGCCGTGACATTTCAAACACACGGGGGAGAGATTAACTACATATTTACAGTAGGTCAGTGACCGCAATGAGAGATGGCAGAGTAAAAATGTCACTCCGAGCAAATTACCAGATTGTCGTCTTCCTCGCAGGTCTACGCGTAAACCTGGATCCGATTATTAGAAATGTAGACGGATGACAACAAGAACCAAAGAGAAAAAAAGAGACCATAAATATCACAATGACAAACATATCTTGTGCTAAGATACATTTTTTAAATAAGTCTGATAAAAAAAAGCATTCCACCAAAGGGATACTCTAAGACAGCAGTGTTCATCTTTCTTTTAGGAAAGAAAAAAAGGCTTGTTAGCCCCCCTTGATAACCCCCTACACACACACACACACACACTCGCCCACCCACTCACTGCTCAGACTCTGTCCAGGGCCCTGCAGTCTGCTGTGATATAGATTAGGTTTCAGCTCTGAACTTGCATTGGTATTGCCAGAATGACAGGAGTGGAAATTTCGAAGAAAAGAAAGGACAAGAAATAAAAAAAAAAAAGAACAGGAAGAAAGGGGTGTTTTAAATGCTGAGTAGAGGAGTTTGGTTATTATTGGAAAAAATCTAAGAGGTCATTCATGAGCCTGAGCCAAGCTATGAGGAAACTGCTCTCGTGTCTCAAACAGTTGGGGGATCTGGCCAAGTCCTACTTCAGCTGTTGTTCCAGGCCTTGCATTTATCACAGAGGCATTTCCCCCAGAAATTGAGAGACTCTCAGAGGCCAGGCGATTTGTCCCATGTCTTCTCAACCTCCAAAATTGCATGAAAAAAGGACATTGTGTTGGAATTCCACGGTTTAAAACACCTAACAACAACAGCCATAAAGCAAGACAAACAATGTGACAACACCTTTGTACCAAATCAACATCCCGAAGCAGATCATATGAAAACTTTAACTTTGGTGAGTGAACCCTCAAGCTATTTCACATTCTTTTTCCTGTCCCGCCTCCATAGTGCCTCACCTTTAAAAAAAAGAAAAAAAGAAAAGATCTTTGCGAGTGGGGGAGCTCTGTATTTGACATTTGAGGGGTTAATGATTATGAGAACAAAAAAAAATGTCTTTCCAGGTTTCTGCCATCTGTCAGTTTTATGGACAGCCAAGAAGGAAATTGGGTCTTTGGGTTGTTTGGCCCTAGAATAATGAGCCACTGAAAATGATTGTTATAGATGACCCCTCAGCGCCGTCCTCATATGGATCAAATCCAGCTGCAATCGGCAAGCTTCAAACAATCAAGGATAAATCAATTGGATGTTATGAGGAGAGGGAGGGAGCCAGGCTGGGAGCAAGGTAATGACATCCGCTGTGCAATGGAATGGAGGTGCTGGGAACGCTTTCCCGAGCCTTGTGTCGGCAACAAGGTTTTAAGCTACACGATTACCAGGGGAGGTGCTCGGCCCCCTTTCAGCACATGAGACTTGAGGAGTATGTATGTTTTGTGCCGTACTGGGGGCTGGATGTTCCTCAGAAAAAGCAGCAGATAACATGGTGGGAAGGAAGCAAGTCTTGTAAGACACATTCCATGAGGAGTTATGCACAACGCCAAAGGTGCATTTCTGTATGATGGGACAGTTACATCACTCAGAATGATCAGTTTGGCCTGAAGCGTTGTTGCAAATCAATCCCCTGAGGTGTTCAGAAACAGATTTCAATTCATCCTCAGGAAATAATTTGCAATGAGATTGGCATTCATTCCAAAGCCATATGACACATCTCCTGTGAATCTTCCGATTGAACGAGCATACCGAATACCACAGTTATGCTTTGGGAATTCTAGCAACCACCTTAAAAATATTTGGCTTCATTTAGACACTTGTTTTACTTCATGCTAGCTGTACATACATGCGATGCAATTACTGTCCGAAACTATTTATAGCTGCTGTGATGATCTGCTGTATGTCAACACTTGTGACAACAGATGTGGCTGAATGAAAGTGAAAGCTCACGGCCAGAGTTTTAAGGGACATCTGTGAGCCCTCCTGCTACATCATGCTAACACAGAGGCCCTTTGCCCTCGGACAGGAAGTGCGGGCTGCAGTCGCTGCATTGAGTTATGATGTGCCACCATCATCTGCCGTGTCCCAACAGCTGCCGGGACAGTTGTTGAGCAGTGGTGTTGGCCGGTAGGGCTAACTTTTCTGAAAGCGTGTGTGCAGGTTTTCGCAAACCAGTTTTGATGTTTTTACGCACACAACAGCAGTAATGACAACAGGAATGATGTGAAGATTAGGCAGGAGGAAAGCCCTGCATCTGCCAAAGTCTTTTAGAGAGCAGTCGAAAAGACCTTCACCCATTCCCGCCTCATTTCTCCTATCCAGCAGGAACTGGGGACAGAAGAAAAAGGGAGAAAGGGAGGTGGGCTGTGGAGGGGGCTGCTTAGCACAAAGAAGAAGCCTGGATTAAGTCATGAGCAGCAAACGACATAGGTTGGATTTTTAACGGGTGAGATCACATCCTCTTTCCTCAGTGGCTGAGAGACTCATCCTCAGTCGGACAGCCGAGTGTTCGGCATGCCAAACGGGACATCCATTACTGGGACTAGCGCACATACAATTGAACGTGCATTCACACATTAAAATTAGCTACAGATTCAAATGCAAATTATCATGCAAACATATCGAGTAGACTTCAGACGCCACAAAGTTGCAATGTATAGGAAATTGCATGCAGACATACAGTCCAGCCATCAGTCAAATCTACAACACATGCGCACGCCGGAACAGTCGGCACAAAGGGACAAGCAAGCAGAGTGTGTCTGAGCATGTGTGCTGGTAGCATGGGAGGGCCGCAAGGTTACATAACTCTGCTACAGCGGGGCCCCCTTGTTCTCTTCCATATGGGGGCACCAAAGGTTTTGCGAGACCCTAGTGTGGAGGAAGCTAGCACAAGCATTTGTTACAGCACTAGGAGAGACTATACATTTGATGTAAAACCAGATGGCAGATTTGTAGTCACAGTTCAGGCCTTTGAAAGGCACAAAGCTCACGCCGCGCCTCCAAAACCAGTTTGGAAGTAGATCAGTTCAGCGCTCAAATTGACAAATGGAGGTGCTCGTTAACACCACACGAAGCTCCAGGTTAAAACGCTCCCTCCCTGCTGCAGTCGGAACTAACCTTGACCCTCTGACAGAGGAAAGAGGAGTAGAGAGGATACGACGCTCGAGACGGTGCACAGATGGAGATATTCTCCGCTTACGGTCTCGTCACTATAAGGAAATCTAAGACAAGGGGAGAGAAGAACAAAAAAAAACGACCTCAGTGTGTTGTGGGAATTTTCCTCCCTTCCTAAAATATTTCCTGTATGTCTTCGGCCGGGTTGCCTGTTTTTTATCCCCCCCCCCCTCCAATTCTTTCTCTCCGCAGACTGCCTTTCACTTTGGGGGGCCCTCAGACCCCCTCAGCCGAGTGGGGAGCTTTCAGGGTACCCTGATGGATGCTAATGGGGGACTCTTTCAGATCATTTTACAGGGCTGGGCTTTGATCTGCCGACTGGCTTGCTCTCCACAGGCTGGATATCCAGAGAACATGCAAATCCCCCCTTACACACACACACAAAAACACCTGTGAAAAAACTCCAAGAGCATGAGGGAAGAAAAGAAGAGCAGGCAGAAGAAAGACGAAAGTTCACAGACACGAAAGAAAAGAATGAGAATGAGACTCAGAAAAGACAAAGGAATGAACGGAGGGAGAGTATGTCAAAAAGCAGGGACAGAGAAAGAAGAGAGAGAGAGAGTGAGACGCTTTAGGGGGAGGGTGGTGTTCAGAGCCTGAGGCGGATGTATCTGCGCTGTTGAGAATTAGGAAGGAAGAACTGGAAAAGAAAGTCCGGTGAGCGAACCTCGTCAGTAGCACGCAGCAGCCACACTTTGAATGGTGGTTAAGTGTGGGGACAGCTGGAGGTAGTTGATTGGCTAAGAGGCTATGGAACTCATGCTTCCTGTGGCCAGCTGCTATACCCATGGCCCCAAGTGACAAGGGTTATAATTGATTACTATCTGGCAGCTCAGCAGAGTGTATAGAGTGCATAGAGCCGCTGAAGTACAGTACAGCTGGCTACACAGTAAAATGAAAGAAACGTTTTTTTTTCTCTCTCTCTCAATCTTTCTCCTTTAGGCCACTGTAGGCATGGCACAGCACATGGTTTGACACCATCTAGCTTTCTAAATCTGTCTTCTGTCCTTTTTCTGCAGTCGAAGCTTCAGAAACCCATTCAGCATCCATCTTGAGAAGGAAATGGGCCCCATGTGAAAGCAGACCCCTCAAAATCCCTGACTTCAAAGCTATACATTTAGGTGTGTGGATTGCTTGCAGACATTGCACGCCAAACTAGAGCTGTTCCCCCACGTTGCTGGAGACCTTCCTGTGAGCCATGAGCTCAACTCTGTGAGCTCCATATTGGGAGGAAAGACATAAAGGGCTCTTGTGCGGCGGTGCCCGGCTCAGGTCCTAATTCACTTTATTAGTTTCATTGCTTTATTAGATTCCATGCAAAGGGAAAGAGGGAGAAGAAATTATGTACGTTTCTGAAATAAGAAGGATATTTTTGTAGCCTTTTGGAAACAGAAAGCTGAGCCTGATCAAAGCCTCCTGGAAGTCTGGGGTCAGATTGTGCTGCCGTGCTTCAAAAAGTGAAGATAAGCATTTTCTATGGCTCTCAACCTTTTCTTTCTCCTCCTCCTTCCAATCCCTTTAAGGTTTAAGTCTATGATGTCATGTTTTGGGGTTCTTTAAAGGAAGGAAGGATGAAGGCTTCTCTCTTCAGCACCTCTTTGTACTAATGGAAAGCCCTCCTCGGGACACATCCGCCTCTATGGCCTCGTGGCGTCCAGGGGGCAGGAAACCGCTCCGGCCAGATGAAAAAGAGGAAGTGTGAGAGGAGAATCCTTGCTGGACACGATCCACTCCGATGGAGCCTTCTCACTGTAACAGAGGCTGAATGGAGATGGGAAGAACTCTGGAGTCTGTCCATTAAACGCAGCAGACAGTGTAACCCGTTGTGTCACAGACAGACTAGTTTTTTTGTGCACTGAGCTTAGGTAATTTCTTTGGTTCTCTTTACCAGAAGCAAGAATGAGCTATTCAACAATGCATACAGCTAAAAGGTGCATGTGACGTCACTTTCTTTATGACTACGGGTGACAGGATGGAGAATGATCACCTCAGTGGAAACAAATTCTGAGTCACTTCTTTGAAGTAGCGCTTTGCGCTATGAGCATTTTCACACATTCAAATTACAGTGGGTACTGGGGGGGGGGGGGGTATGATTATAGTTATAACATTATATAACAGTTATAATTACAGTTATAACCTTATATAACATTATACAACAGTTATAATTACAGTTATAACATTATATAACAGTTATGTACATGTCAACTACTATTTTCACTGTAGGAACATTTTGATGTAAAGTGATTTCAGACACCCCTATTGTGGACCATACCATTTTAACCACCGTGGCTAGAAGCAACAGAGACCAGGGTTCGAAATGAGGGGTTCCGGCCCCCCCATAAGTCATTAGGGACCCCACATAAAAATTTATTACTGGATTTTGAGGGGTCCCCAACAAATATATTTTAACATTAAAAACGATTGTGAAAATTATAGCTCTTTAGTGATTTATTTAATTTATTTCCAAGTCCGAGGCAGCAATCGGGGCAGCTATTAGCCGAGAGAGTTGTTGTGGTGCTCCACTAATATACGGACTGTAACAAAGTTGCGCTGTTGAGGCTTGCGCAGTTATTTATAACATATTCATTTATAGTTAAAGGTACAATTTGCAAGATTTTTCAACACCAGGGGTCG
This sequence comes from Cyprinella lutrensis, assembly GCA_027497675.1. Taxonomy (NCBI): domain Eukaryota; kingdom Metazoa; phylum Chordata; class Actinopteri; order Cypriniformes; family Leuciscidae; genus Cyprinella; species Cyprinella lutrensis. Next base: position 10,864,193 of record JAOTRC010000015.1, on the reverse strand, counting down.
CTAACCTCTTATAATAACAAAGGCGTATATTGATGACGTTTATTCTGCATTAAGCGGAATTATGGATCTTGTCGTCAAGCTGATGAATCTTTTATGGATGAGTGAATAATTGCTAGAGGTATATCAGCGCCACACGCAATGCAAGTCCCGCGGATACAAAGAAATAAGGACATTTCATTCTACCGAAGTAAACGCAAGTGCTGGATTAGTTCTCACACAGGTCAGTTTATTAGACAAATGAAACTTGAGGCAACGCAGCGCTGTTTCACTTGCTCTAACATTTGTGGGTGGAATGTTATTAGTTAGGTTGTGTGTTGGCTGTATGAGGCAGCTTTTCATTGATCGGTTTTATGTACATTAGCTCACCTGTCTAATAAAGTACATGCAACACTCGCGTCTCTGTCAAGTCAAAGTTAGTTGCGGACGTGGAGCTCTCGGCATCTCGAAAGATGTTGATCTTCGTTCTAGTCCTCTTTTTTTCTCAATGTCTGCTTGCCATGGCACTTAAATAGTTCTTAAAAATGTGTTGTTTTATAATTGTGTCCCCAACACTTTTGAGATCATATAGCATTGCCTCGTAACTATTTAAGTGCCACATTAATGAATTTTGTGAGTGAATAGTGAAGGAAAGGGAAAAGTCATCCTTGTGATTTGTTCTAGAATCCCATGCTCTGTTTCCAAACAGTCTAATGACTGTACAGTGTGAACGGGTTGGAAGAAGTCCTTTCCTGGAAGAAAGCAGGGAGACGTAGCGAAGAGAGCCTCGTGATGACTACAGCATAAGCAGAAGCATCAAGACCTCGGCTTTGAGCCCAGACTCCCAGATGTGTGTCATCTTCTGGCTCTGACTGCAGCTGAAGGTAATTTTGCTGGAGAGGAACCAGGGAGGGAACACCCCAATAATGCTGAGCCCCACAGATACAGCAGACAAAGCAAAACTTCCTCCTTTCCTTAAAGACACTGACCGGGACACTTCATACCAGCAGAGGGAGAGGCACATGGGTGGAGGGTTAGCGATGGATGATGTGATGACAACTGTGATCACTCTTCGGACACCAACTCCTGTTCCCACACTACAATGGAAAGTAAGACCATTACTAACTTCCCAAAAGCACTTTCAAATGTGACATAAAAAGGAGGGAAGGAATAAGGACAACCTCGACTTCTTTACATGTAGTTTTGCAGCGCACTGTCACATGCTTCACTGCACTGCTTTACTGTAGTCGGTGCATTGTGTTTTGGTTTGTCTGCGATTTTTCTTGTGAGTTATGGGCTTCTCTTGTGTCTGCTCTTAAGAGGCACCTAAAAATACCGAGTGAGGTAATGAGAAAGACTCTGCACTATTTACATTTTGGCAAGTTGGGCTTTCAGAACAGAGTCTGCTGAGAGAGGCGAATCTTTGAGATGACTGAGAGGGGACATTGTTAAACGTTCTACATAGATGGCACAGACGACTGGGGCTGAGATAAAAGGGGCAGACATTAAAAAATGGAGAAGAGGCCAAGGCAGAGCAGTCATTCGGTGAAACAGTCAAATGGAAAGAAAAGAGAGAGCGAGAGGGGAAGGCACGCCAGACAGGAAGACAGCGACAAATACGCAAGATGTCAAAAGAGACAGAGAGGATGAGAAAGACCATGGACAAATCTGAAAACTGAAAATATCCCCTCCTTTTCTGCTCTCGTTTATGAGTGCTGATATGCATGAGAGCTGGAAAGCAGAAAGGAAGATGGTGGCTGCGGAGTCTATACCAGTCCTTCCCAACTGTTGTACTTACCCCACGGCCCCATCAAAAAGGCTCAAATTGCCTTTCATCAACACCAAATTAGAAATCTGTTCCTATTAACTCATATTAGTTCATTTAGCATCCACATGATTAAAAAAAATGGTTTGAATCTTTAATTGATTAAATAAATAAGATCGAATCAAATTGGTTTGTTTTTTGACAGCCCTAATAATTTATTTTCAAGTCTTTTTAAAGCAAAATCGAGTGCTGGTTGGGAATCACTGGTCCTCTTTTTCATATGTTTAAGAATCGACAGAAAAGAAAACGGAAAACTATGTACAGTGGTAATGTCAAGTCACATTTTTTTGCATTGCATTTTATACAATACCTATTGTTTCAAAGCAGCGTCACAATAAAAACCAGGAAAATATCAATCATGTAAACTTTACCAAATATGAAACTAAATTCTGCTGTAATACAGCTACGCAGAAAACAAGTGCAGTGTTGATTCAATTATTTGCCAAGTTAAAAAGAAGTTAAAGCTGTCACTGATGTTTACAGTGTAATTTTTTAACAGACGTGTAAAAATGACGTAAGCTTGTTAGTTCTAGCACTCCGACCGCATTAAATAAAGTAGAGCCATCGGATTGCTTTTATTTGAACAAATTATCACATTTATTTAAATCAATTATTAAAAGAGGGAGAAAGAACTGAAAGAGTAAAAAGCCAACTTGTTCTCAAGCCAACTTAATAAACGTTTTTCTGTTTGCAAGTGTAACTGTGTTACTATGGTTACCAATGTTTCTAGTCGCGGATTAATTTCAAACTGTAATCAAACTGACTGGAACTACCTGTGCATTAAGTAAGTAATAATTGACGACAGGCCGTTTAATTATTAGAAAAATAATGCGCACCTGAGGTGGTAATGCAGTCACGACGCGAAGAGGAACTTTAATGCGATCAAACCTGCCTGAAGCTACTTTAGCCGTGCATTTCCCTGAAAATGATTGCACACCGTAGAACGTTCTCAACCATTCAGAATCAAGCATTCAACAACCCTGTAGTATAAACGGTTTTAATTCACACCTTCCAGCCAATCAGAATCGAGCATTTAAACAGCCTGTGGTATAAAATGTTATAAACAACCAACCAAACTTAAAATGAGTAACGTCCAGGCACTGTGAATCGCTGCCAGTGTACAGTACGTGCTCCAAAAGAGTGTTGACATGGAAGGGTATAAACTGAGAAAAGAGAGAGTGAGGCCAGATGAAAGCGGGCAGGGAGTGATGAACTGAGACAGAGCCAGCTTTCAGGTCTCCATCCCTCTGGACCATGAGTCAGGACGCTATCTGGAGATGAGCCTGTGTGATGGTCTCTCATTCCTGCCTAATGGCCAGAGGCCTCCAGATAATGAACAGGATGGACAGACTTCCAAACCTCCCTGGGTGTGCAAATCTATGAATGATTGGGATCACAGGCACGTGGAAGGAAGTAAGTGTTTGCCCTCGTCTGCCTGTCCTCCTTTCCCTTGTGACAGCGTCAGTCAGTTCTGATTCAGATGAGCTTCTAATGTTTCACATTCATTGACACAACACACTTTCCTTTAAATTCCAACTGTGGGAATGCCAACAGCAAGGAACATGCTACTGAGGTCAAACAAAGTTAGATAAGGCAAAAATCGGAGTCATGGACTGGACTCTCTAGTCTAAACACAAAACCAAAAGAGAGAGAACAAGGACCAAATACGCTAAATTAAAATCGGCTTCCTATCAGGGCCTGCAAACGATCTTAACTGGTTTTCCTCAAAGCTGGAAACAATTTGCAGGGTCTTGGGTGAGTAAAGTAATAGTGTAATACGGGTCTGATTAAGCTATTAAAGAGCTAGAGAAGCGGAGTTACGTTATGTTTGAATGCAAAGGGGCTGAACACAACGAAACACAGATAAGCGGCTATTCATAAAGGATACTTGTACACATGCATTGGCAGATGAGCCTTAACTGGACACGTTGCAACACCACTAGCTACAGATGAATCCCATTCCCACAGTCGAAATCATGTCAATCACTCCTGCTCCCTCCCACCCTAAAAATAAGAAAAAAGGAGAAATGTTTGGGTCTTATCTGCAGGAAATAGCGTTTGATGAAATTACACTCCTGGGCCATAGCTTGAAAGTGATGGCCGGGCCCCTGCACTCATAATCGTGTCCCCTGACGTGCGGCCTGCCCTTGATCCTCGGCCGGACCCCACCAGGAACGCGGAAGGTAGACTGCGGAGGGCCCACTGAGCTGGGTGGGCTCGTTGCTTGGCCCTCGCTCTGGGACACGTTGGTATGTACGCTGGTGCTTCTGTGCCCGTTGAGGGACCACAGGCCTGTCCTCAATGCTGGACAATCACCACCCTGCCCAGAGGAGCACATCTCAGATCATAGCTAGATCCTGCTAACTAAGAACTCATTTCAATACCCCATCCTTGACTTTACATAAAAAGACAAGTATCTGTCATGTCACTGCAAAATTCTTCTCTGATCTAACTACAGTTAAAACTGCGTTAGGGATTCAATCTGACACCAAGTACTATCAACTCTACTATCACTGCAATTAATTAAAATATTTTGTTTATATAAATGGATATTTGGCAAAAAAAACTTGAAATAAGAGCCCGTTATCATTCCAAGTCGTCATATACGATGCTTTTGCAAAAGCGTAGAGATCCAACACACATGGCACCCTTTAGCGTCAAATGAGATGCAGATATATATGGGGCAGAAGGCGCCTCCTAGTGGTCTAACGCTAACCCTACCCCAGACCTAAACCTACCATTAGTCAAAGAGGGGCATACCCGTTAATTCAAGCTTTGCCTTTCGCGTTTACGTTCGAGTTAACACTCATGGACGAGGTCGAACTGGAAGCCCTGTTAATCTTGGACTACATTGGCCACCGTAGGAGTTAAAACGAAATCGGAATTGAGAGGAACAGAAATTAATGTTCACTGGATGGTCATATACCTTTTCACCGCTAGTTGGGGTAAAAATCACACAGTGTAGCTTTAACATTGAGAGCTGTACTGTAATAGTAAAAATGTTCTATAAGTTCCACATGTAATCCTAGCTATTTCATATGCAAACATTTCAACCAATCACAGCAGTGGGTGTTTACACTTAAGTCTCACAGCAGACACGCCCCTTCAAACAGATCTTTCAAATCAGGATAGGAAAAATGCCTTTCCAAATAATGACCATTTTTGATGTAAAAATCATAACATTTTAAGTGCACCCAAGGAAACATTATAAAACAATGCAGTTTGTGATCCCTTTAAAAAGGATATCAGAAGTATCAGTCTTCTCAATACCATACAACATTGGAATTGAACATCGATCTTCCCATTTCTAATCACCATTTCTTTCTCCCCCATCATGCTCGAAAGTGTCACACAGATAAAGAGTGTCAGTCTCGACATGTGATGCTAAATTGACATTCTCATGAATAGAGTCACGCATGCACACGCTGGGGCTTTCCCCATTAGTAGAGACCCGAAGTCAGCAGCCCAGCACAGGCCACCGATCTATTTCTGATACTCGAGCACTTCTCATACTCGTGTATGGGATACCAATTTGCGGTGGCACACAAAGCCCAGGAACACTTCACCTGAGAAAAAGTCCCCCACTCCCTCGCTCAGGGCGCTGCATCCCGGGACAGACTTGTGGTTAATGCCTGACAATTCCAGAGCAATAGAAACCTGGACTGACACTTCAAAAGCTCAATCTCAGGTTGCCGTCTTCAGCGCACTCACATGTCACACACCCTCGCTGCTCGGCCATTGTGTGGAAGACACAAGATACTGCACGCTCGTGGTTGGGAGATGCACTTTCCACATGATCCCTCGTTTGATTCATTGATGAGAAGTTCTCACAAGTTCTGCAAGCTTATCGAGATGACTATAAATACGATAGACACCCCCGGGACCTGCGCTGTATCCTTAATCCTCAGAGACTCGGAAAAAGGAAATCATCGATTCTTCCCACCACTCGCTCTGGGAATGAGAGTGCCTGTGCTTTCCCCTTTTGCTAAACGGGATATTATTATTTTAACGTCCGATCGCGGCCTACCCACGCTAGGCTATTTGTGTGGTTGGGAGAGAGGACAGAAAGGGCCGGTGGAAGTCTGGACTCATGGGGTCACTGTGGTAGCCATCTCTTCTCGGACAAAGAGCCTCCTCTCTGGGGAACCTGATACTGACTTAGCTTCCTAACCTCCAGAAGGACTACACACAGCAGAGCAATATCACAATGACCTTTCCCAATATTACAGTGTATGTGGAAGTGGAAGTTGCAGGTAAAAAGTACCGTGACATTGCACACATCAAGGTTGTTTACCAACCCTGTGGTGAAAATTTACAAGAGTTCCCTTAAAATTTGAGGTCTGAATAAAAGAATGATAAAAATGAACACTTTCAAGTTAGCATTCTAGTCAAATGTATTTATAGAGCTTTACTAAAAATGGAAATAGCATTTAATTATCATAACTGGTCTCCTGTCACGTTAAAGCAATCACATGCAGTAAATGCATTGATTCATCATTTCACATGATTCTGCTTCCTGTGAAAAATATAACCATGAAATGCACATTTCATGGTATATATGCTGATTTCCTTTCTGCATGTGGAGAAAAATGGTTTATCCATAATTTATGATGAATGACGGATAAGCCGTGGATTCAAATTGGGACCACTAATGCTTTATTGCATTTTAACCCAGTTAACTAATTATGTAAAGTTAGTACTTATGGATTGTGACTTTCCTTATTGTTTCTCACTTTCAGCTGAATGAAGCTCTTGATTTTCTACAAGAGTAACACCAGATTACTTGACAGGCAGATTTTTTACTCAATACGGATATTTTAAGGTTACATTGTTACAGTGTAAATGACATAAATAAGTATCGAGTAATTTTACTTAACTACATGCACTTCCTATAGGATTAAGGTTAGGGCTTTTTTTAGGGTTAGTTACTTATAATTATGCACCATTTACTGTTACCTTCAGTATTGAAGGTTACCTTTACCTTTAATTATTTCGAAAAGTAATCAGTTTGGGATGCATATTACATCGCCACCAACGTTTGAACATTTTATTCCTTTGGAAAACTACATTTAAATGAGCAGATACACTGATTTTATCCCTAAAACCACATAGATCCGAGTGGAACTTCATTGACACATTTCATTTCTGTATCAGCTTTCTGACTTCTTGTTAGATCAGTTTGAATACGGGTGAAAATGAGCCTTGATGAAAAACCTGTGTGGCACTGCACTGATCTCAGATCTGCTTAGTGTAACCCACTGCATCTAAACAGGGTTACCACACAGGAACTGTGAGCGTGTGCGTGTGTACATCCACACACTCCAGATGAATACGGAACAGAGCTGATGGCCAGCGGTGAAGACCATGTTCCCAACTGGTGGATGAAAAGAGAAAGTTCATGTGTTGACACACATACACAAACAGACACATGCACACAGCTGCTGTGGAGGATGCTGGTGGTATGCTGAAGCAGAACTCCACTTCTGTGTGTGTGTGTGTGTGTGTGTGTGCGTGTGTGTGTGTGTATGTGTGAGAGAGCAGCAGCAGCAGCAGCAGTTGCTCTGGCGATGTGGATGTGCCGTGCAGCAGTTCTCCCTCAGTTAGCCGGCTGTGGTGATCTGGTGCAGACGGTGCAAAACGCAGGCAGATGTTTCCTTCATTGAGTCGCTGTGCACCAGCAAACAGGGTGCTGAATAACAACACTTTGCGTATACATGAGGTTGTGTGTGTTTTCTTGCATCGAGTTATCAAGCTAGCAGTAAGGGACCAGACACCCCATGTGATTGAATAGCAAAAAAACAATATTCCATGTCCAATGTTTGTTAACAAAGGTTGTCGTTTTTTTATTTTAAGGATTCCTTGGAATAGTTCAACCATGATGAAAATCATCCCATAATCTACACTCAAGCCATCGTAGGTGTATACAACTTTTTTCTTTCAGCCAAACACAATCGGAGTTATATTAAAAAAAATCCTGGCTCTACCAAGCTGAATAACTGTGAGATTTTGAAGCCCAAAATAGTGCATCCATCCATCATAAAAGTAATCCATAAGGCTCCAGGTGGTTAATAAAGCCCTTCTGAAGAGAAATGAAAAATTTTTGCAAGAAATATATCCATATTTATAACTTTATAAACTAGAATCAATAGCTTACCACTTCACAACTTCAATACATGAGTCGAGTTCCGATGGAATACTTGAAGGATAAACGAACATGAAAACGCAGATGATAGAGCACTTTATAAAACAGTTAGTAAAACGGCTTTACTAGTCGAGACTGTTTTCCAAAGATGGCGCCGCCCGTCTTTATAAAATATCTTCTTATTAAACGGTCTGTACACTTACAAAGTTCTCAATGTTCTCGTTTTGCATGTATGGACCCTCATTATGTTATTGGGTTAGCGTGGGGCTATTTTGAGCCTTGTTGGTGGTATAAACTAGCGATTTCTTTTTACTTAGTAAATGCCCCCATATACTAGCGTTATACGCTAAACAGTTTTTACAGATAAAACTTTTTACATTCGATTATCATGAAAACAATCTCAGAGAACGGTTGACTAGGTACCGATGTTTTATTAGACCAAAGGTTCATTTTGCGGAAGAGTTCTCCTTTAACTTGTGTTTTTTTGTAATCTCCGGTCACATTTCCTTTTACGATATATTTTGGACTTTTCTGGTGACAAGGATTTGCAACGCAGCCTTTTAAACTTGCCGGGACAGTGTCAAGCGCCTCTCACTGCTCTGCTCCCGTTTCTTCTGTGTTCAGTTACGTCACGCTGGCTCCGAATGAAAACCCGTTGTGGTAACCTCTCTGCTATTATAGTTTTTCAAGATGGCGGAATTTACCTGGAAGCCTCCGTGGACCTACCTGTCCCATGTATATAATGATAATAAATTCTTCGTTTACGAGGATAAGTCAGATCATTGCCAGAGGTATTTATACACCATTGAGGACATTTTTATGAATAAAAATATGTATTTTAAATAATAAAATGCATACAAAAGTACACATTGTCCCTTAAATGTCAAAAACTTGCACTTGACATGGCTGTGTTTGATTGCCATTGCACGACCTTGAGTTTATTACCTGAGCTAATCCTTCTGGAACACTTTATTTATAAAGTAAAGGTGGAAGGAAAATTTCAACCACGAAAAAATGCAGTTGGATCACGAAATATCCCATATACCATCTAAAACTCTTAAACCCTGTAGGGAAATCATGCCAACCCTATTAAGAACCTGGCGTTTTCTCTAACGTCTTTAATGGAAGAGGAAGTGATACAGGCTGGTCTCCAAATCTGACATTTAAAACAGTACCAGCAATGACACACAATCTAATGAGACAGATGGGTCCAATAAGCGGGAGATTGGGTGGCATGTCTGAACCGCAGGGAGAACAGACCACAAGGAAAGACGCACTAAAGCGTTCCAGGAGAACATACAGTAAAGTCGGGGTGCCTAGGGGTTTTAGAAAACTCACACAGCGCAAAACTCAACTGGAGCTCAGCTGCAAGCAGGCAGCTGCACAGATCCTATCCCAGGAACTGAAAAGTGCAAATGTTCATGTCAAAAGTGTCAAGTCATTCTCACCAGAGGTTTTTCTTATAAATGACACGCATGCACCAGTAGCGTGTACTGTACATACACACTGATCTACTAGAAAATTAGATTTATAACATATTCTCCAAATTCACATTTACCCTGGATAATGTGTTTATTTTCTATGATTGTGTATAAATTTCTGTTTTGCGCTAGGAAAGCTACTTTAAATCATAAGTAGCCTGTAGCTTAGCAGATTAAAGTGCCACCATCTTTACTACAAATCAAACAAGTCACTGGCCCAAGCAAAACTTTATACTGTTTCTCATTGGCATCCAGACAAAGCTGCTTTAAGCCATATATGTTCCACTGTCCATAATTACCTCTGTGTCAATACTGAATTTATTTCATAAACTTAGACAACCTCCATTTCAGGATTTACAGAGAATCATTGTAGGCTATAAGTGAAGAGGCAAGAGTTAATGAAATGAGGTTTAGTAATGAATGGGATTTATAAATAGTATGGAAACCCCTCATGAGAGCATTTACAGGAATTTAACTGTAATTCAGGTTTCAGTGGTTCAAGTATCAGATCATTTGTGATACCGAAAATCTTTGCCGCTGTTGCTAATGGTAAGATGCTTGGCCAATGTCTGGGTCAGAGTCTAAAGGTCAAAGAGTTGAAAACGGAAATAGTTTCCTCATTTTGTTAGATATATTGCAAAAAAATATTTTAAAAAAATATATTTTTTAAACCTAAAATAGGTTTAAAATGATTATGTTTTTAATATAAAAATAAATGAGTAAATAATTTCAGTATGCCTTAAGTAAGAAAAATATATAAAAAAAACAACACAGTAAATTAATCAAGAAAATAAAAAAAATAAAAAGTTACATGAAATAAAAAAAAGAATGGAGTACATTCTTAGAAAAATAGCATAAAAAAATAATGTTAAAAAATTAATTAAAAATAAAAATTAAAAATAAATAAAAAATATTTTAAAAATAATAAAATCAAATTGTTAAATAAAAGAGCAGAGTATGCCTTAACTGTAAATGTATGCAAGGGCTGACCAGTTGGAGTTATTAAACAATGAGATATGTGGCAGATATTAAAAGGATGCAACATCTCAATCTAAATTACCACAACAAACAGAATATTTACAGACCTGAGGTTCACTGCATGTGCAGAGCAACAACTGAAAGAGCCATTGTCAGCAACACCCGCTCCTGGTAAGACGTGTCCCTATACACACACATGCATTATCACTTTACTGAAATAATGAGCCCTTAAAACAACACCCACCTCCGTGCTGTTACATGAAACTATGTGTATTTAGATACTTGTGGGAAATGTAGAAAAACTCAAAATGAAGCCAGGGTGAAAGGATATGGCGAAATTGTCTGATGCCAGACACCGACAGAAGGAAACAACAAGAAAGTCAACACGACAAACAAACAAAACTAGAATGAAGCACAGTCAAATCTCAAATGTTAGCAAAGAGCCTACCATTCTCCATGTTTATTCTTTGTTACAATAAATAATTAATCGTTTCACTTCATAATTTTTAGGAGCACTGACATTACAAGAGTTAAAGCCCTGGTTACCACATAAACACAAAGGTCACAAAGCTTGATCACGTTAACAGCAGGTATTTCCTGTTCCTAGCAGAGAGCTTCCTATATGCCCCTTGATGGATTCCAAAAAATAGCCAAAGTCTCAGACAAACTTCTCAAGCAGTCTTTTATAAGTGTAGGCCTAGATACAGAAGCTGCAGTGTAAAAGAAGAAGCGGAAGCTGCAGTGTAAAACTTTGAACCAGCACTTACTTTAATGTCTGCACAAGCTTTGGTTTGTGTGAAATTCATGGCCACCTGCAAACCAAACAAAACAGAGAAACAAACGGTGATTAGGTCGTTCTATATGACTTATTTCACAATCTAAACATGCTTCTGATGTTCTCGGCTGGTGCATGGGGAGTCACGGTTTTGCCTATGGCACTGAACTGTACAGCCCAATGGAGCGTAGTGAACATATCTTCTTTTTTGTGGAAAATCCATGTCCTCCTTGTACTGAAATTGGTGGAATTCCCCTAAATGGTAGCCAGTTTTAGAGGAGAGAAACCCCACACTTTCAGACCATACGGATTTTGTTTCTATTAAGACTTTGGAAAGTGGAAAAACTGAAAAAGTTTCAGCACAGTTGAGAAACGTATTTCTGTATGAATTAAACACTGTGAATAAAGAAGGACATGGAAAGAGTGTAGGTTGTTAAGAGTACAAGAAGAATGACTCAAAAAAACAAAGTGTGACAAACCGTCTCCAAAGACTTTATGCCGCCACATTTTACTTGAGAGATTCACCATTTAGCTTTTTTGTTTTAAAAAAGAAATAGCAAAGATTAATAATATCCATTTGAACCCTAAGCCATCAAAGGAGCGATACAAAGACAGATGGGTGGATTTACCGAACAGTTGCGCCATTTTAGCAGTGTTGGGAAAGTTCACTTTCTACATCAACTAGTTCAAAGTTCAGTTCACACATTTTAAAATGAACTAGTTCAGTTCATAGTTCATGCTTCAAAAAAATGAACTAGTTCATAGTTCTTTTTTTCCATATATATGTTGCGAGCTTTTTTGCCACAGCCCATATACAACCACAGACAACAATTATTTTATCGACGGGCAAAGCTTGCTCCTCGCTCGGTGCTTTGTCAACGGCGGCCGCGGTGCGACACTTATGGCCGGTGTTGCCAAATTGGGTATTTTTCCGCTACATATTAAGGCCTGTTTACGTGTGTTTTAGCCGGGTTTTCGCCTGGAAGGCTCTATACAAATCTGGCACCCTATTGTACGAAGTGAGAGCATGCGTTCGCGCAGACACCAGAATGAACGCGTTCACAGTAACGTTCATCAGGCAGTAATACAGTACATTCTTCAGTTCACTCAAATATGAACGCGTTCATGAACTATCGTTAACAACACTACTCCCTATTTAGCCAAAGAGATGCAGCCATTATGCACGGTCAAAAAACCTGCATTTTAATGTAGATGTAAATGTAAATGTAAATATGAAATGTCCTGTTGATGCATCTGTGCCTTTGTGTGAGACACTTTAAAAGTTTAAATTGACATATTACTTTGTTTTGATCTAGTTCTTGATACCTGACACTTTTTTGTTAACAAATGTGTATTTATTTACTTGTTTTATTTATTTGGGATATATTTTTTCAGATTTCACAATGTCTAAATATTGAACAGAATAAGAATAAATGTTCTTTGTTCTTTGAAACAGTGTAATTGCATTATGATGCTATTATATTGTCACAGGTAATCAGTGGCATAAATTGCCAATAATATCGTTTATCGCAATTAATTTAATTTAATTAATTTAGGTGCAATATATCGCACAACAAAAAGTAGTTATCGTGACAGCTCTAGCAGCGACCCATAGCTGTACCTGGCCCCAAACTCGCACATGTGCACCTTGAATAAAGACAGTCATTATCTCTGCCCTAGCAAACTCTTCCTCAGAGATAACACTGATGGAATCTGTGGGCTGCAACCCATGTCCAGGGACACCCGGTGCCCTGTTGAAGCCAAGCTTCGCATTCAAGTCGCAGAGACATGAGCAGAGATCATAGGTGACAGGTGGCTCGTCAATACTCCAGTGCTCACGGCTACTCTCACCTATGACCAGTACGACACCACCACCCGTGTCAGCCTTCCCAAGCAGAGCATGTAGATTCAAGTACATAAAGGTGGCATCCTCCATGTAGATGATCTAGCATTGTACCATCTCCCAAGCCACGAGTACGAATCAGAACTGGAAATCCCTTACTTTTTCAAGGACCACAACTTCACCCTGAATCCAGAACTGGAACTGGGAATTGAGAAAAGGGGTCCTAGCTAATTGACATTGCTCCTCTCGACTCTGCCCTACAAGCTCTGTCTTGACAGAATGTCTCATTATCATTATAAACTTGTCTAAGGGTGTATTCACACCAGGAAAGTCCGATAGTTCACTTGCTTTGGTCCGGACCAAATAAATTATTATTATTATTATTATTATTTTGGTACGGTTCGCTTTCACACTGCTCTTTTTGCAAGTGAACCAAAATTTGTGAGCAAAACCACACGTGTGCTAAGGTCGTCCATTCATTGGACAAGGATTCTCGAGGGAAATCAGGAAGTGCAAAAAAGGCTCAGCATGGAGATATTTCCATATATTTCGTACTGCAATATTTGTTCTTTTACTAATTTTGTGTTAATTCTCTACAAACACAATATGAAGAAACTAATGAGTATCATATGATACAATGTCATCTATACGATGTTGTAATTCGGATATTTGAGAAGACGACGAGTGTAACGTTTGAGTGGTTCTATTAAACGTGGGGAAATACGACAGCTCTCGTCTCTCGTGCGTCTTTTCATTCGACCATCTACTGTTTTTTTATCTCTGCACTGTAAAAATGGCTGTGAAATCTACAGTTATTTACTGTAGATTTCACAGTAACATTACTGTGTAAGATTCTTACAGTAGAATACTGTAAACTTTACAGTAAGACCTTAAAAATCACAGTAGTTCAAGTATTACAGTTGAAATCACAGTAGCCAAAACATTACTGTAAAAATCACAATTTAGAACTGTAAATAGTAAAGTAAACTTCTGTAATTTTTCTTTCTTTTTTAAATCATATCTTTCTTTGTACCCCTTTCACATGGATGGCCCCAGATTATTGTTGTTTAGAATTCATTACCGGATTATGATATAAATAGCCTACTTGATGGTGAGCTTTAAGTAAAAGTGTAATATTAATAAATTAAAATGTATTAACTTGTACTGTTATGCACTGGCTGCAGGAGCTTTCTATTCCATGCAAAATACTTTTAAAGAATTCACATAAGATTCCAAAAAATATTTTTGTTTGTTTGTTTTGTGACTGTAAATGTGTTTGGGTGTAAATGGGTGTTAATAGGGAAATAAAATATTTGATAAGCCTTAAGTCCCAGTGAAATCAAAATTGACCCTATTTACTTTGTTTTAAACCTCTCCAAAGTCTCCCCTGCCAAAAAAAATAAAAATAAATAATAATAATAAAAAAATAATCATGGCATAGTTTATAATTATGTATGTGCATCCTTTTGATTTTAGCTATTTAAATAATAATATTTTCATAATTTATGTAGTCAGATTGCTTAGAATCAATGTAAATTTGTTCATTGTGAAAACGATTAGATTTAATCAGTTAAAAAGTATGAATATGATTTAAATAAAGCTAGCTGTGGAACGAGCCAGATCCTCTTGGGTAATTGGATCGTTTAGAAGCAGAAATGATGCCGATCATACTCCAGTCGGTAGGGGCGGTAACTGCACATTGACATGTCGATGGTTATGCACCTTAAAGGGGGGGTTGACTGCTTTTTTTCTTTGCATGATTATGTTTATGGGGTGCAATATAACATGTATTCGTGGTTTTTCTTTTTTTAAGTCTTATTTTTCATAAACTTCACCTTTAGTCAGCCGCGCTCTCCTCTGTCCCTTGAACGAGCGGTTGACTTCCTGATTCTATGAAACCACTCCCTCAGAAACACGCAGTGGGCTCAGATTGGTTTGTTTGGGCGGGTGTGTTGTGATTGGCTAAACTGTCGCTCACGTTGTCCGGAAGGTTA
>JAOTRC010000015.1:10837429-10848938 GCA_027497675.1 Cyprinella lutrensis | reverse complement strand
GATAATGTTGTTTATGCTCAAACAGCAACATTACACACTAACTAAAGTTAGAAAAGTGAAATCATACTTTACCACCCTTTCAATATAACGGATTACATACATTTTGGGGGAGTTTGCCAACGTATTTGATTGAAGAAACAATAAAAAATGTTCATCAATAATGTAAATGTAAACTAACTGAAATGGTCTCTTACCGGTAAAAACCCAGAACACCGTTGCTTGTTCGAACAGCGTATTTGTGTATTTACTGGTAGAGTAATTCTGGCAATTTTAAGGTAATTTACCGGGATTGCTGTGTGAAAGGGGACAGTGATGTTGTCTACACTACGGCACAACGTGACAAATCCCAGACAGTAAACTGATGCCTGGTTTATTTATGAGATACTCCAAGCACTCTCGATACTTCTCATAGGAAGGACAAATAGATGTGCAACAGTTGCTTTGTCGCGTTCACTGTAAACAACTTCTAGCGGTTGCGGTACAATGTGTCTCATCAACGGTCTTGTCCGGTGTGGACACTATTTGATGTAAAATTAGCAACAACTTAAAAACAGATTTGGGCCACATTACCTGAACGTAGCCATAGTTTTGGATGCTGTTGTACAAGATGAGATAATGGTGTACCCAAGAAGGTTCTTAAGTAGCTTAAGCAGCTCCAAACTATAACTGACTAGCAAAATCCAGTCTGGAACAGCATATTCATGCTGGTTTAACCTGGTCTTTTAGTCAGGGTCATCTTAAAAGTGAAGACAAAAAGTCATTGCTTTATCGTGTTCTATGCTGATGCTTTCATCTTAATACTGTCTTTCTTTCCATCTGAAAAGAAAAAAGAGCTTTTACATAATGATTGGAATGCTGCTCTTTGTTTTGCGGGTGTGGTTAAAACAGTTCACAAGTGTCATCCAGGTGGGCGTCAAAGGCGAGAGCTGGCATCAAGTCCAAACGCACCTCTTCAATGCCTTCAATCTCCCTTTTTAAACAAACTGCTTTGATATATGTGTGGACAAAAAAAAAGCTGAGTAAACAAGTATGCAATACTGGAAGGACGGACAAGGTCTGTTCTCGTTCTGCCAGCGGGACGGTTTACCTTCCCATTTAGTGAGTACATGGAGGATTAAGCCAGAATCACTTCCTCTCGGTGTCTTTGTCCGTGTCTCTGTTTGTATCCTGGGAGGACTTCAGAGCCATGTTTGTTCACAGCTGACAGTGTCACGCAGATGTTTCTTTGG
Organism: Cyprinella lutrensis; assembly: GCA_027497675.1. Classification (NCBI taxonomy): domain Eukaryota; kingdom Metazoa; phylum Chordata; class Actinopteri; order Cypriniformes; family Leuciscidae; genus Cyprinella; species Cyprinella lutrensis. The sequence continues at coordinate 10,847,709 of JAOTRC010000015.1, read as the reverse complement.
CGGCAGCACATGCTGGGATTGTATTGATGGAACTGTTTCACCTTGTCATGGGGATGAAAAAGCGGGAGAGACAGCGAAAAGAAAGAGAGATGTAGACAGATACTGAATAGTCCATGAAAAGGCATTCCTCTGCAGTTTTGAGGGGTTTCTTAAGAACTGAAAAACACTGGAAACACAGAGGGGTGGCGTGCGCCTTTTTTGAGCTTGGTGGCCAGACGAGATATAAGACATGGTTAAAGAAAAGACAATCACTTTTTAGATGTAAGTTTGGAAAGTGTAAGGCAGGTTAGTCTAGATAGGAAGCAACTTCTGAGCAAATTCGTTAGAACTTAGATCGAGTAGATAGAGTCCATCAAAAAAGCTTGTGTCAGTGGGTTGGACATTTTTCCCTGTAATGTTTTGATTGATATGCCTTTGAATGTTTAAGGATCACGTTAAGCTAGTTGCGCAAAAACAACTCCTATCAGCTCCTTCTGGTTAACACAGATTTTTTTCTTTGCTTGTTTAGAAGCTGTACTACTTCAGAAGATCCCAAAAAACGTGGATTGCTGGAAAAAATCATCAATGGCGGGAAAGCGCCGTGTCATAAATGATGGAAAATCTCTTTAACGACAAGGAATGGATAGTAAATAGATGATTTCTGTCATTTCTGTTTTAGACTAACAGTTTTTTTTTAACTATTGTAATATGAAACCTAATTGTAAAGTCACATTCAAAATCTCCACGGTGATTTTCCAAATAAGGTAAAAGGATGTGCGTGTAAAATCCAGATCAGTTATTTGTCCTTGAGAACACATGAAGGCATGAATACTTTCTGTTTATATTTCTACTGAAGTCCCAACCTGTAAAGCCCGTAACCGCCAGGTGTAAAACACTAGAGAATATTTGTTACATTTCCAAGTTCTTTGATCGTTCATACAGGTTTAAAGCTTTCACTCATCCACCCACAGACAAACAAACTCACAAGCTGCAAAAACCAGGGGAGCGGCCCAATCAGAGGGGGTCTGCATTCTTGCAGTCTCCTCACTCAGAGCTCACACAACATGCGGCTTTGTGGCCCCCCTCATCGCCAGTTCTGTTTAAGAAGACTTAATGGGACATAGACCATACACTTTTGTGTAACACTTCTTTCGATATACCGGCACTGACAGCTAGGATCAGGTTGGAAAAATGACAGGTCCGGGCAGATCAGTGGAATCTGGACCCGGCACGTGAAAGTCTAGCTAGACAACAAAACTGGGATGGAGAGAAAAAGTTGCATAGATATATGAGGTGTAAACTAATTAGCAACTTTTGCTTACTTTAACGCAGTGGTTCTCAACTGGGTTGGCCATGTGACCCACATTTTCCCATGGTCGTTAAAGGGGTACTCCACTTTTTTTGGAAATAGGCTCATTTTACAACTCCCGTTGAACCGTTTTTGAATCTACTCAGCCAATCTCCGGTTCTGGCGGTGCCAATTTTAGCATAGCTTAGCATACATCATTGAAGTGGACAAGACCATTAGCAATTCTCAAAAACGAAAAAAGGACCAAAGAGTTTAGACATTTTTCCTATTTACAGTAAAAGTTACAGTAGGTGTAATGATATGACGCAATTATACTGAGAGTAGAGTAAAGATCCAAGCCAAATCAGCCAAGAAGATCGCAACTTTACATTTTCCGTCGGTTTTAGTGCATGATGTAACTCCAGAAGAGTCAAGTTTTAAATAGGAAAAATATTTGGTCATTTTTTTTTGAGAAATGCTAATGGTCTTGTCCACTTCAATGATGTATGCTAAGATATGCTTAAAGTGGCACCGCTAACTGGAGATCGGCTGAATGGATTCAAAAACGGTAAAACTCAACATTTTAACTCTGGTGGAGTTGTAAAATGAGCCTATTTCCAAAAAAAAGTGGAGTATCCCTTTAATGCCACGTTCCAGGCAACCCGTAACCAGTGTTTTTCCAACCCTATACCCGTGGAAGTGCACTAGAACGCCATTCAAACCCGTGACTTCCCACCTGTGAACTCGTACTAGATCGATGTACTCCCAGTTACGAGCTCTGACGTAACATAGCCAGCGAACCCATGCAAAACTACAGTGACAGCCCCTACGGATGCAGTGTTTCTGCAGGTGGTACACGTGAGAAGACAATTTAGGACAATATAACGTTAACTGGTTTTCAGTCCATTGAGTGTAAGGATAAATTAATACCAAATACATTTCCAAATATATAAATAAAGTCAAATAAAAGGAATAAAAGCTTATCTTGCCTTATGCACCGTTTTTCCTCCTCAATTTTCCTCAAATAAACAACGAGTAAGCACCTTTGGCGACAATAAGTGTGCATAAGCCCTGTAAGTTCCGCCATGATCTAGCTCCCACAATTCCCTGAGCTCAGGTAGTTTGCCGTGACTGGCCTGGAACGCGACAAAGTCGTGAGTCGTGGTTTGAAGTCATGATTTACGTCCTCAAAAACCTGCCTGGAACGCAACATTAATCATGACCCAAATTTTGGGGAATTTTAACCAAGCAAACACACACAAGCACTTTACTTAAAGGAGTAGTTCACTTTAAAATGAAATTACCTCATCATTTACTCGCCCTCAAACCATCCTAGGTGTATTGTGTATTACTTACACTGTATATTACTTTTTCCTGGCTCTTCCAAGCTTAATTAATTAGTACTGCTGATAGTACTGCAACATACCGCTGATATTTGCACTATGCCATAATGCACTACGCTACTTCCGATGTCGTCATTTCCGTAAGTTGTGCAAGTAGACTGCGTATGACCGTTTGGCCGGAAGCTTTACTTTACAACATGTTAAATATGAATATTTTTCTGATACTTTTCTGATATTGGACACTCTCACTCTTACTACAAAACAACTCTTTAAATAGGCTACTTTGCATGATGTGTATGAAGTCAGATCATCAATAAAGTATCTCCTCTCTATTAACGAAACCAGAAACTGTGACACGAACGAACACACACATTGATGTACACGGAGCGCAGCGAATGAAGCTGCTGTCAGTGTTGAACAGCTGCATGGACTTCTCTGGACCGAGCCCAGCCACCTCTGTCCCACAAAGAGCTGCTTGTGCCCTCTCAGTTCGGCTTGAGTCGACATGAAACACACACTCACAGGGCCAGGGTCAGACCCTGTTCTTTGTAAAGGGAGCTGTTGTCAGACCTCATTGGCAGACAGAAGAGTGGAGGTCAAATGTCAGCGGTACGGGGGGTAGGGCTTAGGTGAGCCGAGTCTGTCCTGGGTTGCTGCACCTCAGGGCAGTTGACATGCTAATGCTATGCCTGAGTACAGTGGGCAAATTAGACAAACGGTGTGTCTCAATCAGCTACCTAGCTTCCCAGGTCGTGAATCAGTACATACACAAATTAAGGCACTGGCAAGGACGGTATATGGACCCAGGGTTCACTAAACATTGGGACACTGATGACTCTGGCGACATGACAACATCCTCATTGTACAACATCACTAGTCTACTGGTATATATGCACAACAGAACTGATATCTTTTAATGTTGTTTAAAGTACATTATGATAAATACTTTGCTTGTTTCATATATGTGCAAACTTTCATATTATAAATGTTAGCTAGAATCTTTCTTACCTGTCTAGCGATGTATGTTGATGCTAAAATATATGTAAATAATGGTTTGTATTTTTTTAAACATCTATAGTTTCGTTATGTGTTAAGTATGTATATATGTTATATGTTAAGTATATATGTTAAGTAGCTGAACATCGATGCTACCTGGTTTTCATGGTGCATTGTGGGACTTTATAGGGAATTCAGAGAATTCCTATTTTAACAACATTAAAGTGACATTGAAACGGAGTCTCTGTTTGCAAGCGTCATGTAAAAACAAGTACTTTGGCTAACTTATAAACTTCTGTGGCTACAAACATGTTGTTGAAACGTTTTTCGCGGATTATGTTATTTAAGACAAATTTCGGGTGGCCGGAGTCAATCCATGAGCCAAGTTTGTGGATCGTACAATTATAGTGACACGGACAGCTGATCTGTGAACTTTCCGTAAATGAGTGCTGATGTTGCCTGTGTACGCAAATCAAAAAGGTGTTTTATGTGACTCAAGAACACGGTAAGGTTTCTTGCGGACACTTTCTATACAGTGCACGGTTTCAGTTTGACACTGTCCTTCAGAAGCGTTAGCGACAGTGGTTGGACATTGCTAGGTCACTGAGCCACTCGCTAAACAAGCAGCTCAGAGATGCTAGGTGTTTCCCAGCACAGTGGCCATACAGCCTGAAACACACGGCGATCCGGGTCTGTGTAGAGTGGAACTTGTTGACAATGGTTAGGCAAACAGGACCTATAACCTTTCCCACGGAGTCCCAGTAACCTGAAGATCATATAAAACACTCCAGTGTTTGCTATGCTAACTAGCACATCCTTAGCTGCTGACTCACGATTGGCGCGAATCAAATCGTGTTCTCTTCTCCCTCACTGTACGAGTTTTTCTCACACTTTTGGATGGCGTGAATCAACTCTGCAACCTTTCTGCTGTTTTAAATATTTATGACGGTTACGTCAACGTCTCGCGTCTCTCGGCCAGATGTGTTAGCTGCAGTGGTGGAGTGCTGCTCTCAGAACGAGGCCGCACACATCACACGCAGTTTATTTTAGTCATTTCCTCTCCATCCTTCAGCTGTCTATTAAGCTGACCACTCGCCCCTGCAGCTGTGGCCAATCCATAATCCCCCCCCTGCCGCCCACTACTATTCTTCTTATCAGCACACTCCTGCCGACCCACAACTGTCCTCGGTGGGACGCCTCTTCCCGGGCCACCAGTACAGTCGGAGTGCTGCCAGATTTGTCACCTGTGGAAACTTGGATCTTCGCTGATTCGATCTGCTCGGGTATGGCAGCGGTTTGCAAGGATACATTGGAACAAGGATTAGGCAGATGCTGGGCACTTCATATTGTCAGCAAAATATCGGGATAAAAAAATTGATGTCAGACTACGTTACATCCGTAAGCACGTTTATAGTTGTGTGTGTTCAAACTTTTGGGGTCAGTATTTTATACAGTTCTTTAGAAACATCAACAAGAATCCTGAGCAAATGTATTTTTGGTTTCCATAAAATATTAAGCTGCACAACTGTTGTCGACATTGACGATAATAGGAAATGTTTTTCGAGCAGCAAATCAGCCTATTAGAATGATTTCTGAAGGATCATGTGACTCTGAAAACTGGATGTTAAATGCCGAAAATTCAACTATGCAATCATTTGATTTTTTTTTATTTCAGTTTAAAAAATGTAATTGCTTCCACCCCAGAGTAAAAGATACATGAAAACAAAAGGGTAATTGCAACTTCATTTCTCCTAACTGATGTTAAAATTTCTTTCTTTGTAACTTTGTACATCAAAATTGCATCCACATTTCTCATATTTATGAATTTGTATCTCACCATGTGACGATTTCTTATTTTTATCTCACAATTACCGTCTTTATCTTCTATTTGAAGCAGAAAACAAAAAGCTTCCATATAGCCAATTATTTCAGAAGACAATAACATACGAATATGAAAACAAGAACGTTGGTTAAAGGACAAGTTCGGTATTTTACAATTAAAGCCCTGTTTTAAGATCGTTTCTGATGAAATAGAGTGGTTAAGATTGTTTTTTAGACGGATGCTGCTGTCCCGAGAATTTTCAGTTTCTGTGTTAGCACCCCCACACCTCTACTATGGACGCATAGGCGCACAGGAACAATCCTTTATAAAACACATACAACTTTAGTTCACAAAGACGTGAAACTCACCGAGTGGTCTGGGGTGTTCACTGATATGCTCACAAATCGCTGCAAAAGATGCTAAAGTTTTATACGTTTTATGAAGGATTGTTCCTGTGCGCCTATGCTACCATTGCGAAGGTGTGGGGTGCAACCGCAGAAAGCATCTGTCTAAAAAACTATCTTAACCATTCTATTTCATCAGAAACGATCTTAAAACAGGGCTATAATTGTAAAATACCGAAATTGTCCTTAACTTAAACATCTGTTTATGCAAATGGGCAGATGTCGCCGCTGACGAATCTACCATGCAATTCGTGACGCAAGCCGTGCTGTTACGCAGCACTGTACATGCAAGAACTGAGCAAAGCATACACACTGAAATGCGTACAATTACTCCCTCATTCATCTGCCTGACAGTCAGAAGCATTGAAGCTGCAGAGGAAGTGGCCGGTATTTAAGCAGACATGCCAACCAGAACTGGTCGCGTCGTCCGCCCGGCTTGTCCATCAGTCCTTTATTTTCTGCCCTTATAATCAGCTTGTCATTTCAGTATGCTGACTTCATTATATCTCAGCCTGATTTGCATGAAAAGCTCCTTTATGCTTCTTGGCTGTTGGTGTCATGTTACTGCTGAGATCATCAGCACAACTGTATTCCAGTCGGCATGGAAAGATTACGTTGTGTGTTTTATTAAAGCCTTATTGCTTTAGTAAAACAGTAGATTGTAATCCACTCAAACTAGGATACATGTGAATGCATTGTAGCAATATACAGTATCTAGGCGCACCTCTATGTTGTATATTTTAGCACAACCAGAATGCGGTATTGACCAATAAGCATCCAAGAACTATCTGTTTTACAAGGTCCTATAAAAAGGCATTCTGACATCAGCAACCGACGGTTCACAAACGCACAGTAAAACTGTTCCCCTGTTAATGAAGTAAATCAATGGCATTCAGTTGCTCTTTAGTCAAACCTAAATTCCAGTCTATTGGAATTCGTTGCTACAATACTATTTCTGCAGTGGAATTTGCTCGATTTCCCCATGTTTAGCCTCAAAATAGCCAAACCCATCTGATCTGACAAAACCATGCCAGTTAAAGGTCAGCTTTGCCTCACAAGCCCTATGACCCACAAAAAAAAAGAGAGAAGATCGTTCACAAGAGAATTCCCTGAGGTATGATGGATGGGAATTGCATGTTTGAGAAGGGGGAATAACTGCTAATAGCCCAGGGTGAACTTTGATTTGCATATGAAAACATGCAACATGACATCACGCATGCCGTTTCACTCAGGTGAGGTAGATGAACTGCAGGTCACTTACATTGGGGTAATCTTTGGACCCATGCTGTTGGGTCATAGCCTATATGCTAACTAAGATGTATCCTGAGTCTAATTCCCCTTCATACACATTTACACATTTAATTAATTACAGAATACTACTAATACTGGTGTATAATATGCAGAGAATGTGCATGGGAGACATATCAGAGCTCAAAAGAGGACAAATTGTTGGGCATGTCTCGCTGGCTCATGTGTGACTGACCGGGACAGCAGTATTTGTGGTGTATGGAGAGCTATGGCATCCAGGGTAATGTCGCCATACCACCACGGCATATACCACCACCACCAAAACATAAAACCACAGCTGTTCAACTTACTACAGAAATAAATGCGCACCTCGACTTTCCCGCTTCCACCAAAACTGTTCGTCGCGAGCTCCACGCCACAGTCAATATTCATGGTCAGGCTGCTATAGGCAAAACTAAATCAATTTCTAAAGATTTTTGATGTTTTTGAGTAAGTATCTTAGGCTGACCAAAGCTGAAATGATTTGATTAAAGCTACAGCAAAAACAGTAATATTGTGAAACATTATTACCAATTTAAAATAACTGTTTTCATTTTTAAATAATTGTTCTTTTAATTCCTGTGATGTCAAAGCTGAATGTTCAGCATCATTCCTCCAGTCTTTAGTGTCATGTTATCTTCCAGAAATCATTCTAATATGCTGATTTGCTGCTTAAGAAGCATTTATTATTATCATTACTAAATTTAAAAACAGTCGTGCTGCTTAGTATTTTTGTGGAAACCAATATAAAGGATTTTTTCCCCCTCAGGATTATTTGATGAATAGAAAGTTTAAAAGAAAATGTATTTGAAAATTTATATTTTGTAACATTAGAAATGCCTTTACTGACTCTTTTGACCAATTTAGTGTAATTTATTTTTAATTAATTGATTTATTTTTAAGAAAATCATACTGACCCCAAACATTTGAACGATAAGAGTGTAACTATATAATAATTATTTAATGTGTCTGTTTTAAAAATATTAACTATTACAAGTTCAATGCACAATGTAGCATATTAAACATATCAGGCAGTATTAGGTATATACTGTGCAGATTTCAGTATATAGTCAGATAAATGCATAAATAGTAAGATTGGTGTGCAATTTTGTTATTTTAAACTCAGCCTCTCTCAGTCGCTCTATTGCTTGCAGAAATATAGGCACAGGAAACACAGACTCTGATTTGTTTGGTTTGCGTCCTCTATGGGCAACATGAGGTATTGCACGGTGCATCATTGTCTGTTATCAGTTAGATGTTACTGTTTTATTGAATAAGGATGTATGAACATTTTTATTCAAGAGAAAAAGGAAAAGGTGTTTGAACAAGGTGGTGACAATTTAACTATGACATGAAAGGTGCAAGAATGATTATCACTGGGTGTGTATGTGTGACTGCAAGGCGGAAGGGGTGAGAGATCGGAAGGGAGTGTGTGTGTGCGTGTCAAAAACAGAAAGAGAAAAGGAGTGACAAATGAAGAATAATCACTGCATGAAACATGAAGAGTTGATGAATATGTCCCTTATTAGGTTATCACCATGATCATCATCTAGTTATTAAATATAATTTAATATGCCTATATAATGTATATTTCATAGATATTACGCTGAATATAAGTAATTAGATTAAAAAAGTATTTTAGGTGAACACATTTACAATTCATAATTTTGTGGTGGGATCAAAAAACATTTTTTTAAATATATATTTTGAAACTGTATGATTCAAACATGTACACCAAGAACAGCAGAATAACCAAGGGGATTTTTTGAGACCGTGAGATCTGATTCACAAAGCTTCCGATACATAATCATATGCTTAAATGTTCAGTAAAGACACAAAAAAATGTATTGTTGGTTTAACTTAAAAACATGCAAGTTATCTGGTTGCCTTAAAATTTTGAGTTCATTCAAATTAAAAATTAGAGTAAAGACAAGGAGATCGGTTTAATAAATGTTATGTTATCTGAACCACATTAATTATCAACTTAATTTGACAAAAGATAAAAGTTTTGATAAATCATGAAAATAATTGTTTACAGTGTGGGCTGACTATGCATCATCCTCCATTTCCACAAATATTATTTCGATAGCATCCATGCTCGAATGACCCATAATTCCCATAGCTACTATCTGTCATCTCTCACAGTAGCGAGGGCTTTGTCTTCCCACAGCACACGGCTGCTTCATGAACAGACGCTGCTGCATCGCACTCATCGACCCCCCAGCGCTTTTCCCAGGCCTGTCTGATAAAGGTGAGGGTCATGTAATCTTATCGGCTGGACCGCTCGTGTTATTTCCGCTGGCACCCTTTCACACCGCCGTTTGTGCACAAACCACCCCTCCAGAGCCCAAGCCGCCTGCGATAAGACTTATCAGCATGAATAGAGAGCAGGGGACAGGGAACGTGACCACCTCAACAAGGAAATGCAACACTGCAAAACACTACAAACACATTCCCTCTCCTGAGACACTGTCGGATCCAAAACACGCCACATGCTGCATGTAGAGCCACTGTGAGCCAATGGAACAGGCGGGAAAAGATGGCCCCTATGACTCTACTGTAAACTATCAGTGAAATTCAAGTAGGGGAATCATCGATTATTTCTGCAGAACCGAAAAGCAAGCCTGACAGCTGTGGGATCTGAACACAGCTTATTTGAATTGACCTAATTGGATTTGTTTGGCAGGAACTAAAATGAGCTTTGCACTTCATTTGGCAGCCTAACTTTAATTTAGTAGCACACACACACACATCACTACCATTCAAAGGTTTTAGTTTGGTAAGATTTTTAAATGTTTTTAAAAGTAGTCTTTTATGCTCACCAAAGCAACTAAACACAGCAACAGCAATATTGTGAAATATTATTACCAATTAATAATAACTGTTTTCTACTTTAATATATTGAAAAATGTAATTTATTCATGCGATGCAAAGCTGAATTTTACTCCAGTCGTCAGTGTCACATGATCCTTCAGACATCATTCTGATATGCTGATTTGCAGCTCAATAAACATTTCTTATTAATATTAAATGTTTAAAACAGTTGCTGCTTAGTATTTTTGTGGAAGCATGACATTTCTTTCAGGATTCTTTGATGAAAATATAGGCTAAAGTTCAAAAGAACAACTTTTTAAAATATTTTTAAAATGACTCACTCTTGA
>JAOTRC010000015.1:10814513-10831677 GCA_027497675.1 Cyprinella lutrensis | reverse complement strand
GACCTCACTCGTACGAATTAGTACGATTTTGCTAAAACGTACATATTTTACGAATTGGCCAATTCGTATGAATTCGTTCGAATGACCTAACCCTTACCCCGCCCCTAAACTTAACCGTCATGTGGGTTTAGACAAATCGTACAAAGTCGTACGAGTGAGGTCGTACGAATTAGTACGAATTAAACATTTTTTACTCATTCGTCGTATTTGTACGAATTGGGCGTGAGATAGTGTTGGACAGACAGACAATTTATCAAAAAAAAATTAACTTTTGCTCATTTTGCTGTGCAAAAGTTGAAAGCACTACTGTACAAATACTCAGACCCCAATACCTCAGAGATATACTGTATATGGGAAAGTCTCTTGGTCATTATCAGTGTGTTGTCTTGGATGAATACATTAGACTTATTAGACATTATTAGAATTAGACATTAGACTCTGGACAATCTGACCACAACTGTGGGTGGGATTCTGATGCAGATGTTGTCTGGGTTTCCACCCGGCAACTGGATAAATCATGAACACCCAGGACTATCATCAAGAAAGTCAGCCAGCTGATTTGAGGAGCGATTTAAAGGCAGTATGGCAAAGTGCACAGCTTGACACTGCAGGGTTCATCAAGTCCATTTCTAAAATGGATAAAACCCCTAAATCAAAAAAGAAATCCAGACCGCACAGACAACTCCCCTTTTGTTTGCGAAGCAGACGTGTAATCAGTTTTCTTTGGCGTACGTTAAATAAAGTCATAAAGTGGTACTAATGTTTTAATTTAGCACCATGTGTCTGCTGTGTGATGCTCATCCCTGCGTCCCGCTGACCCTCATCTTCGGAGACCAACAGTTGCTATATGGCTGGACCGGAGAGACCAAATAAAATGGAAGAGATGGTAGAAGAGATGGAAAAAATGAGAGGAAGGAGGGGTGGGAGACGGGGCAGGTGGCAGAAGCAAAGATCCGGACAAGTGGACGATACTCTTCCTTAAAGAATTGCCAACAAGATTTTTCTCTATTAAACTCGCCAAACTGTTCAACAAAGTACCCTAAATAACACAACTGAAGTAAAGGAGTGAGAGTGAAAGATAGAGGAAACGAGAGAATCAGCTCATCTGAGGCTGTGCTGGACTCAACAAGTTAGCGATTACTGATTAGCCAGTTCAGGCCAGCGGGGAGGCTAGTCTGTCCTTGGCTTGGGAAAACAACATGAAAGGATGCCGGTCTGTTTTGTCCGGGTGACTTGAAAGCGCAGTGGCTATCAGAGACATTAGCCTTATCAATGGCTGGTGCTTTAGAGCTGAGCTATATGAAGCAACAAGGGCACGTCTCCAGCGAGGAGATAACTAGCACATACCTCTGGCCCTATTTGCATGCACCCGGGTAACAGGAGGGATGGGACAGGGAGGGAAGTGGTTTAAAATAATTCTTTAATGAGACTTTGAATTTGAAAAATCAGCCAGAACTAGGCACTGGTGCCAGACGTACCCCAAATGCCCATTTTGGTGGCATGGCCAGGGAGGTTGGCACGCAACTGGCAAAGCTATGGCTTCCAGATCCATAACATCTGCTGGGCCGAGCTGTCCTTGCTTGGGTGGGACGGATCAATAGAATTGCAACTTTTGAGGTCAATAAGTGTGAAATAAACTTGGGTGAGGCAGGCTATTAAAATAAGAGTTTGACTATGCTTTGAGCAAGAGAAGTCAATGTCTTTTTTATTAACAGTCACTTAAAAAAATGATCAAGTGTTTAAAGGTTAGTTCATTCAAAAATGAAAATTCGGTCATCATTTACACAATGATTAACCTGAATTTAACCGAAACCAAAAGGGAACTGTAATTTAAACACTAAAGGTTCAAAAAAATTGCAAAAAAAGGTTGATTGTCAATAGTGTAGAGCTATATGAAGCACTACTGCAAACCAAGAAAGATTTTGTTGGTTAATGTGGCCAAAATTAACACCTTCGAACTACAGGAGCGAAATCTGCGAGGCAAAATTTTTTACCCACACACGAAACATGGGTTCCCATTGAAATGACTAAATTTACCATTGCTGAGAAATGGTAAATGTGACCACACCTTAAAGGGATACTCCATTCAGAAAAGAAAATTATCATCATTTCTCATCCTCACCTGTATGAGTTTCTTCTTCTGCTGAACACAAAGGAAGATTGAAGAAAGATTGGAAATTTGGCACCATTGACTTTCCATTTTTTTCTACTATGGAAGTCAATGGGTTAGTAGAATACGTTATATGTTGCAAGTTACTTATCGTCAGTAGAGTTGGACAAAAAGTACCGACTTCGGTACCAAGTCGATACTGACATTTTAAATTTTTTACGCTTCAAGCTTAAGCTCTGTTGAGCAGAATCGTAAACACCTCTAATTGGCCATTGTACTCGACTCGTGCGCTTATTATTGTCTGTGATTGGCTACAATGATCAACGCACGGGAGCGGTTTGCTGACAGACGCCTGTAATCAGATGTCTGTATCTGTGTAAGCGCTAGATGAAGAGCATCATTGACATACATTTACAACATATCTTTGAAACACACTCACATCTGATGAGTGCATGAGTACAATGGCCAATCAGAGGTGTGTATGATTCCACTCGACAGTGCTCAAAGCATCATGTGTTTTACATTTCAGTGGTACTTGGTACCGAAGTCAGTACTTTTTGACAACTCGAATAGTCGGTAGAATGCCTGTTGGGGGAGTCTACTCTATAATTACTGGCCATTGACATTGCTATTTAGTTGCAAAGTTACTTAAAATTAGTAGAATATCTAAAGTGGACTATCGAAATCAAATGTTACCTTAAACAGCAGTGACTTATCAGGATTTCGGTTACCTACACCTTAACTCACCTGTGCACACTGACACACAAGAGGCTTTCATAAAACATTAGGCTGACTCCCAGTGGATAACTGCTGTTTGTACAAACATCTAGGGCAAAGTGCATCCTCTCTGTGTCCTACACTCTTGGCCCTTTCGTACTTTTCCACAGGCTCAGCTGCAAGTCTAGCGCACCTTCAGGAGGACAAAGGTTTCCCACAAGAAAAACACACCGGGCTTTACAGTGTCACTCTCTTTCATTGTGCCTGGTTACATAACGCTAAACTAATCAATCTTAGGTCTGACTCCTGAAGTACCCTGGGCTGGACTGACATCATTTTTGCATATGGCACAACAAAAACACTACTTAGAAATAAAATAAACCACTCTTGTGAGAATTTCAATCCTTCTTGTGTGAACTTTCACCTCCAATTAATGCTCTGGAAAATACTCGCTTGAAGCAATTTCGTTACTCATCGTGAGGTTAAACACAGTTCACAAACCTTACATCGCGCTCTGAAGTGGAGCATCTGAATTGCATTGTGGGATATGCTTCTGTGTGGTGGTGGTACGGTAAGAATTACCAGTCTCTGAAAATATATAATAGTCATAGCAGGAAATTGTATTAGTTCAAAGTCCTCAGCCACAGCGAGGAAAAACCTCATCTCTGCATTTGTCTCTGTCATCGACACAAAGTGAACCGCATTTTAACTGGTGATATCGAGAACGCGAGCGTTCTGTCAGGTCTTATTCGTTCAAGACGTGCACGCTTTGTGTGCTTTGCAAGCATTGGCCGCACGTTAAATGGTTGCAAATGGAGCCCGCATCAACTGCCATAGTCACATATGACTCCAATGCATCCCGATCAACTGGCTACAGAGGGGCCGGTCAATTAGTAACTATAGCAAGGAAAATAAATTGTGGTTTGTGAAGGCTTCCTCGCAGGACAACTTTAACAGATTGACTTAGTAAATGGAACCACGTTCAGCAAAATCATAATCTGGCTTTATTTTTTTAATGCAAATCCAATATTTTGGATCCAACAATACTTTACAAACAAAACATCTGGTATCATATATCTACTGACAAAAACAAAACAAAATGTGCATTGCCATATGAACAACCAGTCAGTAATTACACTGATTTTAAGGATTCATGATGTGATTCACTAAATGAAGCGGCTCAAAAGAGTCATAAGGTTAGGAGTTGGACACTGGTTGTGTTGATGAATGAATGTTTTTGATTTACTAAAAAGAGCCAAATAATTAGAGTAATTTGTTCAGGAATTGGACTAGATTGTTAGCGGTGTATGTTTTTGATTCACGAAAAAGAACCTAAATAATGACCAATGTCCGCACCTAACCGTGATTGACATTTCCGATTTTTCTGAGGACTATTAACCTGAATTCACAGGCTTCACTAATGTCGTTTCTGACAGGCTGTAATGTGATACAGAGGTATTTCAGCCACGGGAGAAGCCTTCAAAGGTGGTTCACTCTGGCATCAACAAGTCATTTGGCTGCCTTTGTCACTTTATGAACAGAAACAGCTAATTTTATTTGGCACGTGAATAGTGTTAATAAGTTGCAGAGAAATTTGTTATAAGATTTTCTCCTTAATGGAAAACAGACACCCCGCTGCAGTGTCTATTTTTAATTTTCTTACACGGCATTCCTGCAAAATAACAAGTTTGCATTTTTTTGAACTTATGACACTAAAATAACTATCTCTTTCTCTGCCACCATTTTTTTTTAAAGTTGCCAGCCTGTGCTAGCATTTTTGATTACAAAACCTTCATGGTCCAGTATATGAACATGCACTAAATATGCAATAACACCTACTTTATTTTAGCTTTACATGTATTTTTTTTTAATTTATTTTATCAACACTTGAATTGGGGTACGTTTAAAAAAATAGCAACATTTTGAACAAAAATTTACGAAAATCGAGGTTTTTTTTCACCCCAAAAAGGTATAGGACTGTGAAAAAAATTTTCACAGTCCTATACCTTGCCAAAGGTCAAGTTCACCACCCCAAAATGAAAATTCTGTCAGTAATCACTCAACCTCATGTTGTTCCAAGCTTGTAAGACTTTCGTTCATCTTTGGAACACAAATTAAGATATTTTTGGTTCATTGCTGGTTCACTCCTCTATAGGCTTCTTAAAGGACAAGTTCAGTATTTTACACTGTTTTAAGATCGTTTCTAATGAAGATTTGAAAATTTGGAAATTTATTAATTTATTGAAAATTATTTCTACACCAATTTTTTTCAGCATTTTTAAAAAATATATATTTTTATACACAAATTGTGGTGAAATGGTGTTTTTTCATAATTAATGACACTAAAGTAAAATTTTAAATGGAAAGGCCTATAAATAATCCAACTATTAAGGACTAACTTGACATACGTTTTACCACATTTGAGACTTGAGGTCCACAAAAAGCGCAGCAGGCCCAACGTGTGTATCAAATATTTGCGTCTTTTTAATATCATATTTTGGTTTAAAATTCCCTCATGCTTCTATATCTGCACTGTGCATGTTTTTAGCTCATCCTATTTCCCATAGACCTGTAATTTGAAGGTACTTAAAATGCAGCCGCCACAAAGCAGATCGGCACTGTGGTTCACTGAGGCTTCAGATCCACTAGAGACCAAGCAGCATGGGAAGACAACAAGAGCCATAAGCTCCAAATTATTGTAATTATCATATGCTTCGGGAATTTCCTGTTCCAGATAATGGGGTATACGAATGTCATATGTAAAGCGTTATAAATGTGGAATTGTTTCATATAGTCTCTGATGGGCCCAAGACAGAGACAAACTCTGTGCTCCAGAACTCTGAGCTGCAGTTAAATTCACACATGTCCTCGTGTGCTAACTATAGGAGTGGTGGTCATCGAAGGATTACAGAGCTGAGACTTCAAACGCTCTTTAAGGAAGAAAACTAACATGACTGCTGCCATTGAAGGGCAGATGCTGAAGCTACAGAACAACTTTCCAAAACCAAACTCAGAACACAAATGAAGAAATATTTCATGAAATCTGAACGACTTCTATCCCTCCACTGAAAGCTACGCAACTACCACTTTGACGCTTACAAAAAGTTTATGAAGAGATCATAAAAAACTCATCCATATGAAATGAGCAGATCAGTCTAAATTTTCTGAAGAGACATGATCACTTTATATGATGAACAGACTGAATCTGATTGGGTTTTCACATGAGAAGTCTTGTGCACAAACCGATAAGCTAATAAGCTACGCTAAAATAAATGTAGAAATCTTGTTGTGTAGGAGCATATTCTTAGCGTATGAGAAACTAAATGGTACTATACTGTCCGTTTGAAGATGTACAGTATATGGATCTTTGTACAGCAAAGGCTATGAAACATTCAAGATGCCTAGATTGGCCGATGAGGAATGAAGCGAAGGCAGTGTTTTACATTACAGGAGTCCTTGGAGGTAACTAAATATGTCTGCATTTATGCAGGAAGCATGAAAAGAAAACAGCAGCGATGCTCGCATACAATCCACAATTTTCAAAATGTCAACCCACACATGAAAATACTTTTCAGCACACATGACGTCAGATTATAAACGCTGACTTTTTGGCCTATAAGCAGCACCAGTCCCCCCTCCACGGCTCTGACAAGCACCCTGAAGTAGGTGAAGATCAAACACCCCCGCCTGGGGTAAATTATATCAGATTCCACTTTGTTACGAAGGCCTGCGTTCGCTTTCCGACATTTACGGTCGGGCCGAACCTCGCGAAGGCCCCTCGGATCTTTTTCTTTCTAAATCCCGACAGCCGCTTACGCTTGAGTCAGGAGGTGGGGGGGGAGGAAGAAAGAAAACGCAGACCATCTGACTTCCATTGCTCAGCTCGGCGTGTGTGTTCCGTTCAGCCACTGGTATTTGGATGAGGCGTACAGCGCAGTTACCAGAGCCCTGCTTCGAAACGTGTATGATGTCATTGAGGTTCAATCATTACAGGCTGCAGATGAGGCTGTTCTGGATGGGCCGGGTCAGTTCCCACGCTTGTTTGGCAGAGATCAGCTCCTGCAGCCATAATGTGAAGAAGCTTCTGGACAAGATTAAAAATGGAAGCGAAAGACAAAAAACAAACAAAAAAAGAGTGAGGATCTCCCTCGTAAGACTTCCTTTTTTGTGTGCTGACTTGTTCTGAATGGCTGTTATGTTGCATTCCATATCAGTGAGTCTACCCATGAGGCCCTACTTGCGGGAGTCTCTTGTTCGATAAAGTCAAAGAAGCACAATAAAATACTAATGCCAGAAAGCTAGGTCTCGGCTAATTCCGTGCATCCAAATACGTTAACTTACATAGTATATAGTATGGGAAAAGCAATTTGTCAAATAATAATTATCAGCCAGAATATGAAGCAGTCATAAAACGGTAGCCAAAAGAGGCAGCAATGTTGACAGTGGATTTGTAATACTGTAGGCTATTTTAAGGTTTCGAATTCAGAATTGAACATGCCTTTTTTAATGTATTCGTTTAGCAGATGTTTTGATCCAAAAAGCCATAAAATGGTCATTTTAACAAGAAAACCAAAGTTTGTCAAAACAAATACTGTTTAAAAGGCCTAGAAGATAGAATGACAGAACAATAGAATGTGATAGATAGATGGAACAATGGATGGAAGGAACGATGGATGGATAGACAGACAGACACCTACAATTCACTGACAGGCACATCAGTTTCAAGCCATCAGGGTCACCAAGCTGGCATCTCAGCTCTGGCACAAGCAGATACCCATGAGGGTGAAGCGCTAGCACTGGTAGCGTAGGGGGTGGCAGACAGACAGGGGCCTACCAAACAGCTTGCGACCATAACCCACAGTGGCTGGAGAACAATGAACATAATTATTGAAAAGAACACAGTCCAATTCTGAGAGTCCCTCCCCATCAAGTCTGTTTACTCGCGAGGGGGTTCGTGGCAGGGCACTGACCTCCCTAACGCCAGCGGTCCTTTAGAAGCGGCCGGTTGTCATGGTTTTCCTCCATCGTGGATGACAAGTGTCCAGCTGGAAGGGCTTTCTGGGCCATTGATTACTCGACTGTATTCTGCAGATCTGCCCAAGCAAGTCAGAACAGCGGGACGAGGGTGGCGCGACGTGAAAATAAACCCTAGAGTGTGACGGATAGGTTACAATACTGAGGTAATATGGAAAGATTCTCCAGGGCTCGAACAATAATAAGTGGTGAATCACTGCTTTCATGGACCATTAGGAAGGAATTCCTTTTTTACTGCCTTTTTGGCTGCTGAGAACCCCAGACAACTGTTTGGAAGGGTGTCAGCGGGCCGCCTTTCAGCAGGTAGGAGGGGCTAGCGGCGCATTACCTGTGTAACCAAAACTCTCGCGGCTTCTTGCAGGTGCCCTGACGTTCCTGAGGGAGAGAAACTGCTATGGATTCCAGCTGAAGAAACAGCGCCATATCTCGCATCGTAGTCATATTCAAAGGGCAAACAGGACTGTTTCCACTGTGCTGATACCCAGTACAGTACTCTTATTCTGCAGATGAATAGACCTCGAAGTGTGTTGAGGAGTCTCGCTACTAACAACGAATAACAGGCAGCTTATGTGAGAGTGGCCGTGTCAAGTGCCACACAGAGTCGGTTCGACACCCGAGGGGCGCCTGCTGCACTTTTCCACCAGTTTTTGAATCCCGTTTATTCGAGAGACTCGCTTGCTGTGTGTGCAGCAGGGTATGGTGTGGGTGTACAGAAGCACAGAGCTCCTCTGTATTGTGTTGCGCAGAAGAAGGTGGAGCAGGAGGAGGCGGGGTGCGTGGTTCGGGCTGGATGTAGGGGGTGTGAGTGGTGCCAGAGAGCTCAGAAACTGCAGGGAACTCCCTCCAGATCCCAGCTGCCCAGGTCTGGCTGCAAGCTGCAAGCAAGTGCCAGGCTTCTTTGGCCTTCCTGGAGGAGTTCCAGCCTGCATGGGAGGAGGAGAAGGAGGAGGCCGAGAAAATGCCAAAAATAATGTCTGGGCCTATATAAAGTTAATCCCATGGGTCAGACAATGCTGAGTCATAAAGAAAGGAAACACTCAGGGAAGTTTTTATAGAGGACCTGATTTCATTTGCCTTCAAGAGAAACAAAGGTCATATTACAATGCATAATCTGCTGTACCTGCTATTTTTCCAAATTAAGTCAGAATGGAAGGAAACTCCTACAGGTCTAGAGCATCAGCACTATGTTGTCAGAATTAACTAGTCGGTGGGATTCCTGAAGGTTTTCATGGGGGGATTTTTACATTAAACACTATTCGTCAAAGGGTTTCATGAGTACCAAATCAGCTTTCTGATTCTGAAGGATCATGTTAGACTAATGATTTAAAACTAATCGACTACCCAGCCATCATGACTCGTCCCTATACAGGTCCACGTGGTACGACTGAATCAGACGACTCTGGCTTTTCTACAACAGAGTAAAGTTTATCTAGAACAATTTAATGCATTATTTGTCTAACAATCATGGGATTGAGTTTATTTTGCAGATAATTATGGCTTTTGTTGAGCTGATGGTCAGGATAAGCAACGTGTTCCGAGCCATTAACTTGTGCGCTTGTTCTGGCAGCGGCTGTACTTGTTTGGCGGAGCATATGTCAAAAACGGTGATAGTGCACAGTAAACTATAACACAAGGGGATTCCACACTTTGGCCAGAGACGCCACACAGAACAGGGAAGGCACACGAATGTTTTACAAATATTAAATATAAATAAATTGTGACTCTGAACAAAAAAAAATAAAGGAATCGGTCACCCAGAAATGAAAATTTTGTTCTTTTACTCACCGTAAATGTTGTTGCAAACCTGTATAACTTTTTCTGTGGAGCACAAACAAAGACATCTTTCCTTGTTTTGTCTATACGATGAAGGTCAGTGGAGTCCAATTTTGATTAGTGGACAAAAACACACTTATTTTATATTCCACAGAGAAAAAATAACATCATACAGATTTGGAATAAAATGAAGGTGAGTAAATGACTGTAATTTTTACACTCTCAGAAAAAAAGGTACAAAAGCTGTCACTGTGGCTGTACCTTTTCAAAAGGTACATTTTTGTCCATTTTAGGTGCTAATATGTCCATTTCAGGTGCTAAAATGTACATTTCAAGTGCTAATATGTACATTTTAGGTGTGAATATGTACATTTTAGTCGCTAATACTGTATGTGTACATTTTTAGGTGCTAATATGTACATTTTAGGTGCCAATATTTACATTTTAGGTGCTATAATGTACATTTCAGGTGCTAATATGTACATTTAGGTGCTAATATGTACATTTTAGGTGCTAATATGTACATTTTTGGCACTAATATGTACATTTAGGTGTTAATATGTACCATTAAGGTACCAACGTGCAGCCTTTAGGTACAAAAGTGTACCTTTTGAAAGGGTACAACCCCAGTGACAGTTTTTGTAACTTTTTTGAGTGTGTTAGTTGATCTGTTTTAGTTGAACTATCTAAATTGTTAATACATTAACTATTCTTTTTTACAGGATTACTTAATCTAGGTTAATTGATAAAAATGCTATTGTTCACTGTTCATTCATATTTGTTCATAGTAAAATAACTCATGTTGATTTTGTCAACTTGAAATGTTAAAAATGTATATTTAGGAATTACGATGAAACCCAGATTAAAATGCTGTAGAATGTAAAATGCTCAGCACTGAATGCTCAATAGTGAAATTTGTGTTATGCAAATAGTTTTAGCAAAAATATTTATATTTCTTGACTTGAATAAAAAAAAAATCCAGTCTCGCACGAGAGCTCCTATCTCACACGTGATCTTACATTCTCTCATGTAACAATTCTCACATGTGGTTATGAACCCTACTGTAAACAGAGATGTCGGCGATTCTTCCTATTGAAATGTTTCATGTGTAACCCCCTTTTGTGATCAGTCAATAATCACGTGCAAATAAATGCTGTGTGAAAAGTGAGAAGAACAGCAATACGATGACTTTCGTGCAGTGTGTACCATTGGTGAATTGAGTGCAAAAACAATGGCATTGAGCATTTGCAAATTGCGCATCAAACACACTTTTAGCAGAAGCAATTCATTCTTAATGACTCTCCTCAGAATCTAATCCAAACCCGAATTCAGAAACAAAGTATTTATTTCCCTTCCCTGAAGAGCTATTTCTGATGGACAAGTTTCTTTCTTGGGCATGTGACAAATATTGTTATTAACATACCACCCTTTCCTTTTGTGTCTGAAATATATATCCGATAAGAATAGGCTGATGCCGCTGGAATCCCCCCATGACTCCGGAACGAACTGGGTGGTGATCGTGCCACTTGGCAGAATGTATCACTTTCCCAGAGCTCCACAGAGGATGCCTTTCCTTTGGAAACCAGGTAATTCTCGCCTGGAATGAAACAATTGACCTGTGTGTCATCCAGGCGTGACCACACTTTAGCATTGTTCCTGAAATAAGATCTATTTGTCCCTTTAGAATGCGCACGATCAGACTCAATCCTATTGTGCCCCGTGCGCTCTTGTTATTCTACATGCCACACGCTTCCCTTCTATTGATGAACACGTTTCCACAATGTCTTCCTGACTCGTCTGTGGGGTTCAGGGACATCTAATGTGTACCGTCAAACACCTGGATTACATTAATCATGTTCCAAATAGACCAAATGATGGATAGGAACGCTGATGTAGCTCACTCAATAACAAACAGTGCTAAAGATCTGTGGAAATGTTGACTTTTTCATTTGTCTCAATCCTTGACCCAATTGAGTATATCCATATATGATTTTTTTTTTACCCAGGCTCACTAAAAAAAATGTGCCTGTGGCATCATTCCTGCAAAATGTTTCACTTTCAAAGGGCACTAAAAGCGTGTTCAGTTTTATCCGAAACAGATGTATGTGAATCTGGCCGTTTTATTACATTGTTTGTTGTTCGTATCACTGCAGTTGAGTAGCGCTAAAAGATTTAAGCTCTAACACATTCTAAACCTAACCGATAGTGCTAACATTAGCAAACGTGAGATAAAAACGCATTTGCTGATGCAACCAAGCCATTTTAGCTTGCTTTTAGGAATCTTTGAGCTCTTTCATGATGACCTGCATTATCATATGATTCTTTCCCAAATGCAATGCTGAACTAGGTGAACTTCAGAGCAAGTTTACTACATCAGAAAAGTCGTGCAAATGGAGATGATGCAAATGCAATAAATGGTAAATGTGTTTGGAGTGCATATTTTTGCACAGTTCCTTGCACAATACTAAGTATTTATTTCATCGATAATCTGCCCCGTAATCATAATTTGTTTTCACAACATTTTTCTTTTGTCAAATCAACTTAATTTATTTAGTTGAGATAACTTATTATTTTGAGTTTCTGATGATTAAATTAATCTCCTTCATTGTATTAACTCACTTTATCCAGTTCAATCAACTTAAAATTTTAAGTTAAGTCAACAACATTTTTTTATGGTGAAGGCATTCATACACACGCCCTTTTGTAAGAGGATTAGGCTAGCCTTTGTAGTGATTGTATTTGAAGTTAAACCATTAACTGGCTTTAGAGATTTTAAAACTTGCTTATGTTACTCACAGGTTGTTTTAGATGTGAACACAAAAAATGGCATTTATAGCAGCTGAGTCTTATTGTGTATTATTTCATGGTACATTCATCTACAGAGCAGTGGTATGACCTTGATTTTGCTTCATCTCAGGTTGAATTATAGTGGCTGCATGGGGATAAAAGTCTAAAGAAAAGAGAAGAAAGCACAGAGATGAAAGGTTGGGCTCAGGTAGGTCAGTGTAATTGTATTTATCATTTCGCTCGTTTTATCCTGTGAACAAAGCTAAGAATAGGAAATAGCTGAAAAGAGAAAAGTTCGAGTAATTTCAACATGACAAGCAGGTTTTGAGGTTTTTGAATCATTTCTTAAAGGCCACAGCGATGTACAGAAGAGAATATTGGGTTATGATCTGTATAATGTCATGCTGAGAAGTGCCAGGAATGATTTTTGGCATTTGCTGAAAAGGATGGGGGGGAAAAAACAGCTATTCCTCCTTTTCATGTTTTTTTTTTTTGGTTTGTATACGCTTTGCTATTGGTGGTGACAAAACTCATGTCAAATGCTTTGAATTGATTTAAAAAAAATCTGATTAATGGGGGCCCTTACTTTATGGCCCTCACGTTCTTCAGGATCAGGGAGGGAGAGAGGCACTGACTGAATGTTAAATTGGTCTGGATGTCGAAAAAGCTGTAGGCAATGAGGGGAAAATGTGTGCCTGATTAAAGCTCTTCACCCCTCATGACTTTGATACAATTATTTATTATTCTTTTAAAGGTGAATCTCATGAAATTCAGCAAGAATATGTCCAGATCACATTTTACTTCAAAAAGGAAAGAAAAAAAGGGAAGAAAAATAAATAAATAAAAGCAATCTGTGCATAAAGAAAATTAGCATGATTAAGCATGATTATTATAATTAAGCACAAATTCCCCAAAGCATGCACACATAGACATCAAAGGGGGTTTGAGCACCTGCCTCTTTTCTTCCCTTTTTCTGAGGGTCTTTTATATATAACTAACTCTCACTCTCTCCGCGCAGCACACATCGGCACACTAGACACACAGAAAGGTCTTCACGGCAACCCGTCAAAAGTTCTGTTTAACTTGAAATTGTGACAGAAATAGGCTAAATTCCTGTTGTACAGTAGAATTTATTAAAACTTTGTTTTAATTATTGTTTAGCTCTTTGTTTGACAAAAACATTTAATATGATTAAAAGTTTAAATTAAATTTAATAAAATTTAAATACACAACACAGAATATCTGGAAAAAAAACTTTTGTTAGAAATTAAAATGTATTTAAACTTAAATTATATCAATTCATTTATTGAAATTAATTTAACCCTTTCACACGTAAGTTTAAAATATTCTAACTGACCCCCCAGCGTGAGTTTTTCAAGGCGACCGTTATGTTTCCACGGTGACGCGTCATTGCTTGTCACATGACACAGCGCAACCACAACACAGCGCTGAATGAATGATGATCTGTTTTTATGTATTTTTTCCTTTTTTATTAAAATATTCACAAATGTATTAGCTATAGGATGAAACACTGCTATTTCGATTGTCAAATATGTGCAAGTGGATGGGTTTTGTTGTTTAAATATCTTTATAACAATTGCATTAGTTGAGCTGTATGCAAAATAGGCGGCGCCATTTCAGTTTGTTTTACAGTTCAGAGAATCGGATCTGTCAATTCCTCCACTTCTCACGAAATACATGGAAGTAAGTGGCTGCTGAACTGGGAGGGTCAAATGTAAAGCTACTTACACAATGTGTATCTGATATGAATAAAACGTGTCATCTTATTATAATGGAAAGGATTATTATTGCCACTTCCATAGACATCAGTGCGTATTTTACAAACTCAAAATCAATGTTTTGCTATAGTACTTATCTGTATTTAAATGTCTAAAACCTAAATAAACATTGGTTGAAATCGTCTCAGATTATGACAGTAACCTATGTTCCCTGAGATCAGGGAACGAGACAATACATCGAATGACGCTAAAGGGAACCATAGACAGTAAAAGAAATGGACAGAGCGACCCCATTGATTTCAACGGAGAAGACTGTCTGAGCGACTGTGCAGGCTCAAACTGAGACAGTCTGACAGTTGAAAATCTTCTAGTAGCTGTGCCAAGACAAATCTGAATCACCTAAATAAATAATTGTATACAAGTTAGAAAATATATATTATAAAAAAATATATCTGACGCATTATGGTAATGCGTTGGGGGGAAATATTCTTTTTATTCATCATGAAATTAATATCATGATGCACAAAAATCTGAAATCTTATTGATCCTTAAATAGACTTGCAAAATGCATCTATTAATCATGAGGTAAAATGTGACCTTACATGTGTTTGTAAGATTCTTCCTTCCACTTCGATTATTCTACCTGGGAAATCACTTTCTGAAAATGATGCCTGAATTTACAAGCATGCACCTGTAGCAAATTTGTCTGTACGCAGGTAGGGCTATCTGGACTCTATGCTAATAAGATGACTCAGTCAGCGGTTTCTACATGCATACAGTAATCTGTAAATGATGACTGTTTAACATAAGAAAGTGAGAAAATGGATTGTTCGTTTTAACAGAGCAGAGCGTGCATGAGATGAATGTGAGAGGGCAGAGACTGGAAGAGAGTGCATTGTTTTAGAGAGCGATGTGTTCTCTGCTGTCACAGTGTTATCAAAGGCTTCACGCTCCCTGGAGATGCTTTTGAAGTTGATGTGATTCAGCCTTTCTCTTTTCTTTTCACTCAGCTTTGTCATTCTTGATTCTTGTTTCCTCTCTCATTTACTCTCCGGTTCTCAACGTGTCATTCACGTGAGTTTACCCCTATCTTCAATTTAAGTGCCACCACATAGGCTTAGAGGGGCAAAGGCAGGAAACGGTGCATCGAAAGTGGCACATAAATGCATAAAATGATTCTCATGCACAGCTCACAAAAAAGAAAATGTGTGCTAGTTGCCATGAAAAAAAAAAATCTGTTTTGACATAAAAACTAAAAAGCGTAGTGTCAGTGTACTACTGTTCAAATGTTTGGGTTTTGTCTTTGAAAGTAGTTTCTTATGCTCACCAAGGCTGCATGTTTTTGATCAGAAATACAGTGAAAATTGTGTTTTAATATGTTTTTAAAAAATGTATTCCTGTAATATATATATCAAATCTGAATTTCCAGCATCCTTACAGTCTTCTGTGTCTCATGATCCTTCAGAAATCAATAAGCTGATTTGCTGCTTAATTAAACTGACTTTTTCTTCCAGGATTCTTTGATGAATAGAAGGTATATATGAATAGTAGAAAATAGCAATCTATTTTTGAGAAATGTATTTGTTTAATTGGTAACGCTTCCTTTTACAGTACAGTACATACGTGTACTTACTTACCTAGAATTGGCTAAGTATTGGCTAATAAAAGGTAAGTACATGAGTTAGGTGAAGGTTCAGGGTTAGTACCGAATTACCCAGTAATTCTAATTACTTTAATAAGTACATAGTAAGTACATGGGTAACAGAGCTGTAAAAGGAAGCATTACCATTTAATTAATGTACAGTCTAATTGTGAAAGTTTGAATCATGGATTTATGTTTGATTCACATAAAATTGATCTGGCAACAGTATCAAATTGTGCTGGCAAAAACAAGATTATTAACAAGCCCTCTTTCTCTTGCTCTCTTTCACTCAGGCAACGTGTTTGTTGTCAGTCTGGCCTTCGCTGACCTGGTGGTGGCTTTCTATCCGTACCCGCTGGTGTTGTACGCAATCTTCCACGACGGCTGGGCTCTGGGGGACACCCAGTGTAAAGTCAGCGGCTTCCTGATGGGCCTGAGCGTGATCGGCTCTGTTTTCAACATTACCGGCATCGCCATCAACCGCTACTGCTACATCTGTCACAGTTTTGCCTACGGGCGTTTCTACAGCTACCGGAACACACTGCTGTTAGTGGCCCTGATCTGGGCGCTCACTGTGCTGGCCATTCTTCCCAACTTCTTTGTGGGGTCGCTAAGTTACGACCCTCGTGTTTACTCCTGCACCTTCACGCAGACCGCCAGTAGCTCCTACACTGTGGTCGTGGTGGTGGTTCACTTTCTGGTGCCCATCGGTGTGGTGACCTTCTGCTACCTGAGGATTTGGGTTCTGGTGATACAGGTGAGGCGGAAGGTGAAGAGCGAGGAACGCTCCAGGGTGAGACCCAGCGACCTGCGCAACTTCGTCACCATGTTCGTGGTGTTCGTTTTGTTCGCGATCTGCTGGGCTCCGCTCAATCTCATCGGACTGGTGGTGGCCATCGACCCAGAGGTCATGGCTCCACGTGTTCCAGAGTGGCTCTTTGTGGTCAGCTACTTCATGGCCTATTTCAACAGTTGCCTCAACGCCATCATTTACGGACTCCTCAATCGGAACTTCCGAAAGGAGTACATGCGGATCATGACGGCGATGTGGATTCCTCGGAGGTTTGCGACTGAGACCTCCAGGGCCGCCACAGATGGGATCAGGAGCAAACCCTCGCCGGCCATCAATAACAATGAGTGACTTGTTTTTAGCCAATCACTGTTCAAAAAAAAAACCCATCATGGATGCATGAAGTGAATTTATTACACTTGGAACTGTGAACACTTGACTTTATTTAATGCTACAAAACCATTATACCTACCCTATCTCACGACCTATTCGTAAGAATTCGACGAATGATTAAAAAGTGGCTAATTCGTAATAATTCGTACGACCTCACTCTTTTGCTAAATCGTGCATAT
>JAOTRC010000015.1:10739109-10754808 GCA_027497675.1 Cyprinella lutrensis | reverse complement strand
TAAAGAAAACAGTTACAAACTGAAACAGGAAGTGCTTCTGGACCAGTGTTGTTTACATCTTTTGAAATGGTCTATATTAATAAATGCCATTAAACTAGTCAATTGTTTGTTCATGATACCTAATTTAATAATTAATGGAACAAATTGGAACTGTTGTTAAGTGTTACTGTTTCATTTTTATATATAAATAAACAAGCATGGCTAAAAACATCAAGACTTATAAAACAGTTGCACATACTGTCATATACTTATTTTTAACTTATTTCAAAACGCTCAATTACTTGTTTTCATGCAAGTACTTGACGGCAACACTCGACTATTTCATCACCATTATTTCATCATTTAACTCTCCATAGCTGAAACTTGCCAATAATATTGCACTTCATATTTTCTTTGACTGTTGCATCATGCTCTCTTCCTGCCTGAATCTTCTTGTTACGCTAGCAACCCACCAGTCTCTCGTGATGTAAGCTCTCCTGTGGCCTGAACTCATTCAGATTCAGAACTCAAGAAGTCTTTTTTTTCTCCTTCCCAGTGCTGTTCTTTTCTCCTTGCTTGGCAACAGATGAATGTTTTAGCATCTGTTATCGTGGCTCAAAAACTCCTGATTCAAATCTGTTTTGGTGACACAGTGTTCTCACCACAGATTGTTCAGACAGAGTAGAAGTCAACCTTTCTTTCAGATTTGTGGAGAGCCAGTGTGTCGTCCAACAGTAGGTCAAGAACTGAGGCGGTGTGATGTAATGATCTCCATGAGTCACTTCCTGCTTGTCCTTTTTGCTTGTTTCATCTCAATCACAAGTGTGAGAGTGTGAAGGAAACCGAGGGAAGGAAAGTTCTTGGCCGGCATTTGCAGTGGCAGCTAGCTTTGCTTTTTGTTTGTTCTGGCTGCTTTGAGGGAAAAAAAAAAAACATATGAAGAGTTCAGATGCAAAAGCCTCTAAATGCCATTTGAAATTTTCTTCTAAAATGAGCATTTTTATCAAGCTTGTATATTTAAGTTCAGTAAGTTCACTTAAATGACAATTAATAGGTAATCTTCAATGCCATTTAAGAGAAATTACAGAACTTAAATATACAAGCTTGATAAAAATGGTCATTTTAGAAGAAAATTTCAAATGGCACTTAGAGGCTTTTGCCTCTGAACTCTTCATATGTAGATGTTGACGTGGTGCTTTTGCTTCCGATTGATCCCATTTTCATTTTATAAAACGTCCCCTCATGCCACTCCAAACCAAGCTGGTGAGAATCCTGTTCAGTTAATCCAAATGTTATTGGTTCTTTCATGTATTCTGTGCGTGATGATTTTGTCCAGACGTGCAAATGGGATTCGAAAGCTTTTTGTGTAATGTAAACATTCTTCAAAATGTCTTTTTTTTATTCCACAGAAAAAAAATGAGGTTCTACTGGTTTGAAATGACACGAGGGTGACTAGGCTAAATTATGTCAGATTTGTTTATTTTTGGAGAAAAAAAAATTCTGCCTGTGGATTTCTTTATTGCATGCCCAACATATTGCTGCAACAGCTGCCAAACAGAGCTAAAGAAGTGTCACATTTCACTTAAACACTTCACATTTGCCGATTCCTACAATGAACACTAAGCCAAAAATCATATTGAGGATTTCACAAATAAGTTTCCTGAACAACAATCAGCTGACCCAATTTCATCACCACTTTAAATGATACATAAATCATTTGAATCAAAAAAAGGCACTGAAAAGGTGTTTTAACAGGACTGTAACTTTGTTTTGTCTGGCAGCTAATGTTGTTAATAATGTGAGCAAAAACCCCAATAAAACCCTCATTTTCCCAGTTGGAAGGCTAATTTCAATCTTTTGATGTGGACACCACCATTGCCACTCGAATGCCACTGTTTCCCACACTGGTTTCCAACATAAACATACTCCCCTCCCCCGTTCACCTCATGTCTCGTGCCCTGGAGCCCAACCAAATGTAACCTCACATCTGGAGCTCTGGTTTAGCCGGGCTTGTCTGGGGTTAAACATAATCGACCATAGATGACCTAGTCTGGTGTTACTCTCCGGTCACAGCAGAATCTGTTGGATTCATCGAGGTTGCTAATCAAGGCTACTTTTTTTTTTTCAAGCCATGGTGCACCACATGCAAATTGTTTGTTATTTTGCAGTGTCAGACTATTTCAGGTTACTTCCAGCTAGTCGAGCGTTCTCATTGTTTGGAGCACTTCACTTTGGGTAACGTAACACTCAAACCAAGGAGTTGGCGAAATTGTTTTCTTTGGCAACATCGAGCAAAACCTGAGCCAGAGAAGTGTGCAAGGCCTTATTACCTGCCTGGCTAATGAATCTCCACACGATGCCAAGAGCTAGCTTGTCAGATGACTTCCTGTGAAACAACATGCCTTTAAGCTAATTGGAGTGTGCGGCTGGAAGTGGAAAAATTAAGAAGAGGGGCAAAGGGGTTTTGAGCAATAAGATGCCTGTTGGCAAGTTACCAAGCACATGTTTTAATAAGCTCCATCTGCAAGTGTGAGTCAGTTAGCATATTGCTATATAGCAAGTGTCATACAAGATCCTGTCCTACCGCCTCAAAGTAATTCCACCGGCTGTGTAATCATTGCTTTATTAGAAATCATCATCATCAAAAAAAAAAAAACTAAAAGATCCATTTACATTTCTGCATTAGCACTAGCTGGTAAGAACAGATTAGCTTTTAGCTCAGATTAGCTAACATATTTTTTTGATTAGCAAATATAATAATGTGCTACAGGCAACCCGGCATCGATGCTGGTATCAATCCCGGGTCGTGTTTGCGTTCAGGCGTTCTGGCAATTTCCCGGGATCAACACGCTTTGTGAAAGGGGTTTTGGTTTCCTTAAAAATACTAAGCAGCTCAACTGAATTCAACATTGATAATACGTGCTTCTTTCTTGAGCACTAAATTAGCCTATTAGAATGAAGTCTGAATGATCATGTGACACTATAGACTGGATGAAAACTCAGCTTTACCATCACAGGAATACATCACAAATATATAAAAATAGAAAACAATTTTGTGCATTCAAAGAATGAATTATTTTGTTTGTTTTCTTGCAGCTGTGTTGAGGTAGAAGAGCACCATGCTGTGGACATTGACGTTTACCACTGTCCCAACTGTGACGTCCACCACGGACACTCCCTGAGTATGTATCCACTTTTTTGACTGTTAGACTGTTGAATTATAAATTAATCTCCTCAGATTTTTCATTTTCGTGTTTGGAATATGTTACCAACTTAATTATCTGATGAAGACATGAGCTGGTTTAATTGACATGAGCTGCTGTTCATGTCTGGTCACTGCGATCCACAAGCAGTAGTTCTCAACAGATGTTATGGCATTGTGGTTGTATAGTAATGACTGCGATTATTGTTCTGAGGCCAGACGTATTGAGTTCTCTCTGCCTGGTTTTACAGTGAAGAAGAGAAGGAACTGGCACAGACACGACTACACTGAGCCAGATGACGGCAGTAAGCCAGTGCAGGCTGGCACCTCTGTGTTTGTGCGGGAGCTGCAGGCCAGGACCTTCCCTAGGTATGTGTGCCAATTGTGGCGTCACAACAAAGCACTCCAGTGCTTGGTGCCACCCCTGATACCACATGATTCACATGGGCACAGCTAATGCACTTCTTTAAAGACCACGCATTGTGGCATTGGCCTGAAAAGTCTTATTGTAGATTACAGCTTGCAGAGTACAAGTCAGTAACTTCAGCTAATGCAATAGTCTCCCCCCAAAAAGAGGATATTTTAAAGACTGTACTTGTCACTTTTTTTCCATTATTAATGACAAGCTACACTACTGTTCAAAACTCTTTTATGCAGTAAAAACAATAATATTGTGAAATACGAACGTGCGTTACAGAACAGACCAAGGCGAGCTTATAAAACTTAAACTTTGTCGTTTATTTTTTAAATGACCGATTGTTTCACTTGATAAGACCCTTATTTGTCGTCTGGAATTGTTTAAAGCCCTTTGAACAGTTTGCAGTTTGCAATGAAACTGTCTTTTGGACCTTGAACCGTTTGGTTCCCTTTGAAGTCCATTATATGGAGAAAAATGCTGGTATGTTTTCATCAAAAACCTTAATTTCTTTTTGACTGAAGAAAGATTGACATGGATATCTTGGGTGACATGAGGGTGAGTAAATTATCAGAAAAAAGTTTTTTTTTTAAAAAAAGTGAATTACTCCTTTAATGCTTTCTTGCATAATAAAAGTATAAATTTCTTTTAAAAACTCAATCTTCCTGGCCACAAACTTTTAACTGTGTAGGTTCCAAGTCTTTCCACATCTTTTTGTAAGAAACAGCCCAGCATTTTTTTGCCAGTCATCATTCAGTCACAAGCTTTGCATCTATGGAGATGTAAACCACAAAATCAGTTTGATTAATGACCAATTCACTGAACAATTTTATATTTATATATATATATAAAACAAACTGGTTCAATTTGCCCGCTCTTCTAATCAGTAATTATCCTGTGTTTTATTCTGCAGTGGAGATGAGATCTTGCAGCAAATGCAGGGCGGTCAAGTCACCCAGAGGTATCTGGAGAGACATGGCTTCCGCTATCCCATCATTGTAACCAAAATGGAAGGGCTTGGTCTCCGATTACCTCCGACGGATTTCTCCGTCAAGGATGTAGAACGCTACGTTGGTAAGGATGAGTTGATATCATCCTCTTCACTCTTTTCCTTCCACCTTTACCCAGTGTACTCCACGTTATAGCGCTGAGCAGCAGCGCTTCATGGGTTTAAATATTAATTCCATTAAGAGTTATCTTCATGTAATGGAGTTGCATTACAGTCCATCCACTGCGGGGATCAGATGTTAATCTTAGGTGAGTCAAATGGGTCTAACCTTTTAGCAAACATTAATCAACCCATAATGAAGTAAGTGTGTAGATAAAAGTGGTGTACCTTACACCAGCCTAGAAGGCCTGATCTCATTGAGAGTCTGGTCTTTATAGTGTCCGATTACACGGCCGCTATATCTTTCCCACTGAGCTTTGTCCGTAAAGTTTAGGTTACAGCTCACTCCTCTACCTCTCACATTCGTGTGTATAACATATTGTTATCATGATACACACAGTGATCAGCTGCTCCATTTGGGTCCTGGAGGGGTGCCTGTGGCCCACTGGGAATGAAAGTGTGATTATAGGCAAGATTGAAGGCAGAAGCCTAAGCTTGGTTGGGCACACAAAATATGTTCACCGGATTAAGTGCTAATTTCACTGTTTCACTCAATGATTTCAGCCCTTCAAAACTGTTACTAAGCTTGCTGTGTGTATATAAGTACACTTCCCATTCTTTTCTGGTCTATGTGCAAGAGATTGTGATGCGCTTTTTAGCATTCGTAGCGTAAAGCTAAAAACATTAAATTTGAGAAGTGTGAGAAAATCTGTAGAGTGACGCTATGCCAGCCAAAAATCGATGTGTATAGTTGAATTGCTTGAAGTTAACTGCAGTGACGTTATGTCTGAGGCAATGCACTAAAAGCTCTAGCTTTTGTCTTTAATGCACTTTTGACAGGATAGCTGCCCAGCTAATTCAGTTACTTCAGTGGGCAGCTTGCTTGCATGGCTCCCTAGGCAGCAAAATCGAACATTGTGGGTTTTTCCCCATTGCCATTTGCTTGTAATGAAGAACCGCACTCTACGCCTGCTTTTGTGAAAGCCGCTTTTGTCCCACACTGTTTTGGGTACATTATGTCTCCATAACTATAAAAATGTTTGTTGTTACTGGTTAAAAGGAGTGATTAATGGCATTAATGTTTTAATTTATGCACATATTACAGTCTTGAAGCTTTTTTTGTTATCTAACCCGTATTTGTGGATTTGAAATCATAAAGGATCCAATAGACATTTTTATTGGCAGGGTTGCAAGTCATGATCCCACAACAGCAGTAAAGGATCTCTTTATGGTCTACTTTGTAGGATGAGTTTCTTTCTGGCTTGGTACACTAGGGTGCCGTTTGTGTACACAAGCACCAGCTGTCCTGCTCAGTGTTTGAGGTTTTTCCCAGAAGCTTTCTGCTGGAGTTTGATGTTCTGCCTGCCAGTTGTCTTTTTCACAGTTATAAACATCAGCTGATTTCTTGTTAAGAAACATCAAGATCTTTCACTGTATTTTCGGTGGAGAGATGGCCGTATTTGAGGACAATGGGAAATTTTTAGTACTAAGAGTCTAGTCATTTGACATGATGGGCGTTTAAAATATGATTTATGGCCATGTTGATTATTGCAATTTATCCCTGTTGAGTTTGTTTGGGTAATGATATTTGTTGTAGTATCCTGTTCACTCATGCTCATCACTCAATTTGCTCCCTTTGCTTATAGGAGGTGACAAAGTGATTGATGTCATCGATGTGGCCAGGCAAGCGGACAGTAAGATGAAATTGAGCGCCTTTGTGAAGTATTACTACAGCCCTCAGCGGCCGAAAGTCCTGAACGTCATCAGTCTGGAGTTTTCAGACACCAAGTTAGTATTGTTTGAGAGCGACTGTGCAGAAGAGAGAAAAAAAACGTACGTTTTGATGACAACTTGAATGTCTTGCACTCAGGATGTCAGAGCTGGTGGTGGTCCCCGATATCGCTCAGAAGATGTCTTGGGTGGAGAACTACTGGCCTGATGACTCTTACTTTCCCAAGCCGTTTGTGCAGAAGTACTGTTTAATGGGTGTGAGGGGAAGCTATACCGACTTCCATATTGATTTTGGAGGCACATCTGTGTGGTACCACGTCCTTTGGGTAAGTTTTCATCATTCATTATTTATTAGAGATTCCTGAAAAAAATGTATCGCAGGTTCCACCAAATGAATGCTTCTTGAACAGTAAATCAGAACATTAGCATGATTTCTGAAGGATCTTCAAGGAATTTCAGACTTGCCATCACAGGAATTAATTACATATAGGCCACATTTACACAAAGCCGGGTATTTAGCGAAACAAATATTTTCCCCCTCTCCGTTTTCAGAAATAACATCGTTCAGACACCCACATAAATGCGCTGTTGAGCGCCATCATAATTATGCCAAACCTATTGGTGGCAGTGTAGGGAGAAGGAAAGCCATGCAAGCCAATCAGAATCGACAAGAGAGAACCTAAAACCCAGTTTCTCCCAGTTCACACGACAACACATAACCGACGTTTTCAGAAATCTCCACTTTGGCCGGAGTTTTTAGAAATAATCGTTTTCTGTGATTAAAAACGGGGTTTTCGTGTAAACGAAAGGCCAATCCGCAGAAAAATGTCGGGGCCTATTAAACACGACTACCTACAGACAAAGAACTGACTGAACTGAAGGAACTAAATACAAACACAGGTGACACAGATGATGACAGGCAGGCGCGAAAACATGAGGGATGCTGGGAAGCAGATTGTGACAATTGTGAAAAGTGCTATACAAATAAATGTGAATTTAATTTAATTGAAATTCATATTATTTATGAATGAATCATGTGAACTGGACCAAATGATCTACAGAAAAGATCTGATACAAAATAATAATAAATAACTTTTTGTATTATTATAATTATCATTATTATCATTATGCTCAACAGACGTGGTCGCTATACATCTGCAAGGATATTCTTAGTCGCAGCTGTTAAAGTATCTTCCCGTGGATAAATCTGTCTTTTGATACATCTGGCCTTCAGAGCATTCACTGAGATTTTCTAGATAATGCTAATTAGCAGATCATTGTATATTAATCCATTATTCAAAAAATCCTTAACCTCCTTATTGTTGAACTCTCCCACTGCCAGCTATTTGACCTTCTTCATCTCTCAGTTTCCACTGCAAAAAAAGCCTTTTTAAATGGAGATATCCTTCAGAAAGTTGCATTTTGTTGAAAGTAGCTTGATAATGAAACGGGATTTATAAACGTACTTTGTACGAAAAAGGCATGCGTCTTACAGCAGATAGCTACTGGATGGTGGGGTGAAGGGCTTATGCCTCCACAGTGACACCGTGACGTGCTGAATGAAAGAGCTACAATGTAAAACCAGGCTTATCCTGTGGCAGGTTAGCAATTTGCATAGACCAGAAAATGGGATTTCATACCACTTTAAGAGACAATTGCTGATGAGTTTCCGATGTGCGTATTTGTGTGCTCTCAAGAGAGCGAGAGGGCAAATCAGAGATTGTGGCTAATTTTATGCCTTGAGTTCAGCATTATCGCGTCTTAATGTATTTGCTCATGTTAACCACACAATTTCAGGGCTGCATTCACACAGCTCTCTTCTTCACAAAGCTTGATAGTTTCCTATTGGTGTGCTGATCCACACTTCAGGCAAGCTGCCAGAGTATCTTATCTTTTAATGCCTTCGCTTGATCTTCCAATTCGCTATGCCACCTAATAGGCTAGTTTTGGGGTCTGCACTTGGGTGGGTGGGAAAAATTGGGGGTTGGTCTGTGTGTGAGTCTGGACTGATCTGGGTGATGGTTTTGGGGGTCAGGGTTTCGTGATAGTTCTGCTTGAGAGGCTGTCTGAGGTTTTTATTTTTTGCTCAGGGCAGGGGCTGGGCTTTTTCCAGGTCGCCCCGTCTCAGGGCTGGCCGATAACAGAGCCTCAGCCCTTGAGTCCCCATTCTGCCTGTGTATTAACACTGCTTATCTGCTCTCCGATAGGGCTGTGTGCCATTTGCCTTTTGGAGGAATTAGCTTGTCTTCCCTGGCTAACCAGGCAGTGGTGATTAACCTTTCCACTGTTCAATATCCTCTCTGCTGTCTCCCTGTTCAGATTAGACCTGACATCATTACTGTAGGTATGACTCCAGAAATGAGCTGCGGGGGGTGGGGGGGTGAGGGATGCAAGTCTTGGAGGAAATCTGACCAAACATTTATTTCTCAAAGGCACTTTGCTCAAGTAAACACACACAGTTTTCAATCCAGCTGAGGCTATAAATATTCAGCATCACTGAGCTTTCTTTATTTCACCTCCGCTGAATAAGTAATCAGAAAGGCGCGATTTGTCAATGTGACCCAACTGTCAATCACTTTTTCTCCATTAGTCAGTAATCCATTAACCAGCCCTCCCTCCCTGCAAGTGATTATTTGCTATTATTCAACAAATATCATAATACGTTTTTCACACACATCCCGAGGCACATCCACAAATCAATTATTTCCTCACAAAGACATGAAAGTACTTAGCAAGATGCCTGACGGAAAAGCTGCGGGTTATATCAAATTGAACCTCTCATTTGTTTCTCTCACGCGCGCGCACACACAATCTCAGAGCATAATTAGCCAGTGCCCGCCGCGTTTGTTTGGCCCACTTTAATTCTGCATGGCATATCTCCGTTACTACAGAATAAACCGACACACAAATACCATTGTTGGGGGTTTTAGGAGAATCAATAGAATGTAGGCAGTGAGTAGACCGAGTGGGTTCTCTCAGTCTGCTGTTGGCAAGAGATAAAGACCCAGGTTGAAATGTACCATGAGCAGATGCTCCCATTATTAACGCCATACAAACAAAGCAACGAAACATGACTGTGACATTTGACGTGTGCAGCTAATTGGTAATATCATTATGGTCTTGTTCTTCAGCTCTCATTGGGAAGTACAGGAATTACCTTTGTGTTGCTGGAAGTGACATCTCACTTCACTATTCTTGATAGATATGCTTCTGCATAACTGTGTGCACAAGGGCGTTTAGCATCCTATCGAGAGTAAAGAAGACATAGATGAATATCTCCTCTTGATATTTGAAATTTTAATGTATGTTTTAGCTGGTTTTGTCCACACTCTAAAATCTAGAAACTAGTCATAGTTAGGGGCATGGTGAGGGGCATATTTGAATAATAAAAATGTCTTATTGAGAGGCATTGACGCTTGTGTCAAAAACTGTGTCAATGACCCAACCAAATGGTCGGAGTTGTCGTTTCCAGATATATTCTGTTATGATTGAATCTCCAGGTAAGACATTGCCATAGCTATAACTTAATCATATGTGCATACTATAACTCCAAAAATCTTGTCACTTACTAATTGTACATATGCTTCACTCCAAATAATGCTTTTGTAAAACTAAGTACGAAGTTGCCGAGGGTACTGTGCTGACAGGTTCATGTGCTGACGGCTGGCATCATTACGTACCTTAGGTTTAGGGTTTATTGTTATTATATAATAACTTTATGTGTAACAAATGTATAACAAGGACACTGTATAATAAAGTGTTACCAAAAGTAAATACACAAAATATTACATTTTTGAGTTATGACATCTTCTACTGAAATTACAGAACGTTTAACCAAAAAACTAAATTGAGTTAGAGGAGTGAACATAAACAAACTTAATTAAGTGGTGGTCCTGAACCCAACTAATTTTATCTATTTCAATTCAAATTAACACCTATCTTTCCACATCTCAAACAAGCATGATATTATTAGTCACTGGCATTAGCAAAATCATTGCTCTTATGGTCAATGCAATACTGTCATGTACTCACCATCAACCCACACACTACTCTTCGTCAACAACTAAAAAAACATTAACAGCAGCTCTTTTAAATGTCAAATATAACAGCATTAAACACTAACAAGTCTGTCTTGCATATCCAGTATGCAAAACATGGGAACTAGAAAGCCAATGGCCATATCAAATTACAACAACTTTTTTAATCGACAAATGCAGATAATGTTTAAATTACATAATAATACATTTCTGCAATGATTAACATTGTGAACAAAGCACATCAAAATCAATAAATTAGATTTTTTTTTAACTTGCAACCATGTATTTAAGTTTATTTTTTGGACAAAAAGCACAGAATAAACTAGAGACAGTCATGCATGTTTTGAGTAAACTATGTTTTTTAACCCTAAAAAAGCACTAAAAAACACATTTTTGCATTTAATTTCAAGAGTTTTATTTCAACATTCATTTAATGTGAGCAGATGCTGTCCTTCGTCGCATCTGTTTTGTAATAAGTTAAACTTCAAATTGAGACGAGAGCAAGATAATAAAATATTGGTGTGACGTGGAACTTGATCTTGGCTCCCTGGAAAATTCTCCTTTCCATAACATCCTTCACCTCCGCTCCTCTGTGTGAATGAAACTTTCATGTGAATGTGTCAAAGCTCTCAGGATACCTGCCTATTTATAGACAGCTCTGCTTGCACTGCAGACCCAGGTGAGACCTGCAGCCCTAAGGGGGTTCACTGCTGGAGAAATGTTTTTGTTGATGTCCAAACAAGAGATGTTGCTAGAAAAATACACCACTGATGATAGGAAAAACGTACGTGGTTACTAATGTAGCCTCAGTTCGCTCTAGAAGAGGGAATGAGTACTGCATAATATCTTACGCCTCTGGGAAAACCTCTTTTCCACAAAATATTGAAGCCAAAAATTATCCTTAATTTTGAGTGAATGTAAAACGCGTTGCAGCAGCATGCAGACATAGGCAATAGATATAGATGGCTCGCGTGCCTATTGGCTATCCTGCAGCAACTACAGGAGCCTATCGAGAGAGGCTGGTGACGTCAGATCCAATGGGGGCGCTTCGCACCAACTACGTCACGTCCCGCTGAGACGGGCGTGGCCCGGGCCTATAAATACAGCTCGATATGGGCTGATATAATCTGTTTTTTCATCGCCGAAGTGAACCAGAGTGTGTTCTAGGCACGGCAAAGATATGCAGTACTCATTCCCTCTTCTAGAGAGACCTGAGGTTACGTTAGTAACTGAGTATGTTCTCTTATGAGAGGTTCTCTCGTACTGCATAATATCTTACGCTAGGAGAACACATTGAAAAACACTATGCGTGCTGGGATCCAACACAAAAGTACCCGGCAGGTCAAACACCAAGGACTCATAGACAGTCTGAGAAGAGAGGCTAGAAGCGTAATTCCCAAGAAGTAGGGAGCTAATCACATCAACAGTGTTCCACACAGTATGGGTCTTAGTTCATTGTCCATTGTGTTTTTTTATCGATCAGCAAGCGGTGCTCAAGCGGTTTCAGTATTCTGAGCCGAAGCAGCGGGGCAGACAGTACTGATCTTTAGACCTAAATTATTTTAGCCTGTAAGGTGGGAACCTCTAGGTTATAAAACCTTATAAATGTAGAGAGGGAGGCCCAGCATGCCGCCATATATCTTGCAAGGTAATCTTTCTAGACCAAGCCCACGTGGAGTGTTCTTTTGGAGTGCGCTCTGACACCCAAAGAACACTGCAAGCCTTTAGAAGTGTAGGCCTGCGATATAGCATCAACTGTTCATCTGGATAGGCTCTCTTTTGATGCGGCTAGTCCCTCAGAACTTCCGCTGAATGAAACGAAGAGCTGCTCAGTCTGTCTGAAAACAGACGAGCGAGACGCATAAGCTCTTAATGCCCTGACTAGGCAAAGGAAGCCTGCATCCTCATTGTAAACCGGCATGGCAGACAGGGAAATAACCTGAGCCATGAATAGTGTGTTGAGGGATTTAGGCACGTCCCCGTGTCTTGGTTTGAGTATGACTTTCAAGTCATTTGGCCCAAATTCCATACACGTCGCACTTACTGAGATCGCTTGTAAATCCCCAATGCACTTCACAGAAGCAAGAGCCAGAAGAAACACTGTCTTGAATGACAAATGTTACATGTCTGATAAATGGATTGGCTCAAATGGGGCACCTTTCATTGCTTCCAAAACCGTCGAAAGTTCCCACATGTGGGAACCTGTTGATGGCCCATGCATGACCACAGCTCTGGGCGAGGATGCCAAATCGAGCCCTTGGCTTGAGAGAGGAGGTCTTTCCTCATCGGTATTGGCCATGGGGCAGGGCTTGTCAGCTGCATCAGAACTGGGAGCCAAGCCTGGTTTTTCCAGAGCGGAGCCACAAGTACCACTGAGCATTCCTTTTCCATGATTTGCTCCAATAGTTGAGGCAGAAGCGAGATGGGGAAAAAGGCATAGAGTCGGCAGCAGGGCCGGACGTGGGTCAGCGCATCCCTGCTCTTTAAAAAAAGCTTTGGACAATGAGCATTTTCTTATGATGTAAACAGGTCTACCTGCGCTCTGCCGAATGTCTCCCATAGCAGTTGGATCGTCTATGGGTGCAGAGACCATTCCCCTGCTGGAA
This sequence comes from Cyprinella lutrensis, assembly GCA_027497675.1. Classification (NCBI taxonomy): domain Eukaryota; kingdom Metazoa; phylum Chordata; class Actinopteri; order Cypriniformes; family Leuciscidae; genus Cyprinella; species Cyprinella lutrensis. Next base: position 10,741,730 of record JAOTRC010000015.1, on the reverse strand, counting down.
CATTGTTTCTGGACATTCTGTCTGCTCCCAAATCCAGGTGACTAGGCACATGTGCTGCTCTCAATGAGCGCAGATTGTGCTGAGCCCAGACCAGGAGGCATCTGACGCCACACTGGTAATTTATATAGGTCACCTCTGACATGTTGTCCAAGAGGACCAAGACGTGGTGATTTTTTTTTTATCAGGGGACAAAAACGGCTCAAAAAAGCGAGTTGTCGACTGCCGTCATTTCCAGACAGTTTATGTGTAGAAGCTTCTCCCATTCTGACCACTAGCCAAAGAACTGCCCTCGAGCAGCGCTCCCCATCTCGAGGTGGAGGCATCCATGGACACCACCTTCACACTCGAGGAAGTCCCCAGGTTTACTCCTGACTGTTGATTGCTCTTGAAGTTTTCAGAGCTGTGACGCATTTCTGATCGACCTTGAGGTGAGACCGGATCCCCATGCCCACGGTGGTACTCACGCTTTTAGCCATAACTGCAGCGGGTGCATGCGAAGCAGACCCAACTGGAGTACTGATGATACTGAGGCCATGAGACACAGCTTTTTCTGAAAACTTTTGAGAGGGACCATAGTGCCGACACGGAATGATTTTGTGATGAGCTGAATATTCAGTCTGCGCTCTGGTGACAGTCGTCATAGACATAGGCTCAGTCATAGACAGCGAGTCCAATTCCCAGAAAAGATATTCTCTGACTAGGAGACAGCAAACTTTTCGCCCAATTGACTTTGAGACCTATATTCTTGAGATGTTTTTGAGTAATATGGTCCTGTGTTCTATGAGCTCTGAGTGTGATCGAGCTAGAATCTGCCAATCATCCAAGTAGTTCAAAACTTGCATGCGCTAAGTTTCAGGGCTGCAAGAGCTACGTCCATGCACATTGAACCTCTCGTAAGACAGCAATGAAATAGCTTATAGTTGCAGTTTCATCCAAATTTTCAAAACATTTCCCCCCATCCCGGGCTACTTGCCCTGATCAATGTCACTGGAGAACATAAAAACTCAATTACATACTACAGGAGCTCAAAAGATCACTTGCTAATGCATTATGATTAATATTGCACATCATCTATGTGTTTTTAAGGGCTATTGTCTGCTGTAATTCAACTTTATCATTATAATGATACAGAGGGTGAGATTTTTTTCTGCATTCTTCCTGCGATACACAGGAGCATGAAAAGTATGTCACCAACAAGACATGTCTTTCTATCATGAAGATCTTTGTGCTCTTTACCTTACTCTTTGTGGTACTGTACTTTTATGCTCATTATATTCATATCTGTATAGCTGAAGCTTAATAAAAGTGGATGTAGCACCATTTCTCATGGGAAAAATCCATTTGTCCCTTTGTGTCCCTTGCAGTGTGGTTTCACTTACTTTTAGTAACAAGAGACCAGTATGTAAGAGTATTGATATGGAATTGTTTTATTCTATACAAGTCAAAAACACATTTCCGTGCTGTCAGTGGTGAAGTTAAAAGGCAAAGAAAGATGCTTATAAAAGATACTGTATAAAAGATTCTTGGGTAAATGAATGGTGGTTAGCAAAAGGACTTGCCGACTCCAGTGTTCATGTTTGGTCCTTGTTTGCTGACAAGATGTGTCTCAAGTATCTGTGACTGTGACATACGTATTTTGTCTGTTTGTCTGAGAAGTTGTTCTTGCTCCATCTGTGGAGGATTTTCCTCAAGAGCTCTCAAGATTCTCGGTACAAAAGAACCCAACAAACATTATGCGCAGACTCACAAAACAATGGCAATGAATTGACTCTTTAACCTTCCTCCCATGCTCAGAAAATTAACGCATGAGGAAATGATATAACTCGAGAAAAGTTTGTCACACTGCGGTTGCCAATAATATGCTTAGGGTGTTTTGAATCAGTGCCCTTGTATCTCCTTCAGCAAGAGGGCACCTGCAGGCAAGAGCTTCAGGCCAGCCCTCTAACAGGACAGATAACACTGTGGTCAATCAGTGCTTCATTAACATTACTAAAGGAGCCTCATTCAGGACTAATTGATTCAGGGGCTTATTTGCCTCAGCTGTAGGGCGTTGACTGCTGATATGTTTACGCTAGCTGGCTAAGAACTGCTCTCATGCTGAAAGAGACTAAACCCAAATAGTAACAGTGTGTATTGTGAAGCTGAAGTAGAATTTCTGGGGAAAAAAAGAAAGATTTTTAATTTCCATTAACTGTTCACGTGCACTTGTTCTTACTCCAAAGTGGGCCATGCTAAACTACATGTCCGACATATAGCTAACAACTGTGAGACACAGGCTACTGACTGGTTGTATGTGAAAACGTGCATAAACACACACATTATGTATTTAGTCTATAACATTTTATAAAGATAATGATATTTATAATATATAAAGAAAATGAGTGCTTTCACATTTTGGAAACTGTAAATTATCAAACATAAGGCCAGTTATTGTAATGTATTTTAAAGACTGCACTGTAAAATGTTAATCAGTTATGACAACATGTTTTTTACATCAAAATAAGTCAGTTTAATATAAGTTAAGTTGAAATGACTTAAACATTGTACTTAAAAATTTAAGGTAGCAAATTTTTTACAGTAGTGAACACTTTCTGAAAATTGTTTAAAATATAATTTCTATG
>JAOTRC010000015.1:10698768-10720086 GCA_027497675.1 Cyprinella lutrensis | reverse complement strand
GAGTTGGTGCCGCTTTGGAACCAGTTCTCGCGGCCGCGAACCGGTTCTTTGGCTGTCGAAACACAAAGAACTGGTTCACGCGCAGGCACCGGCTCCGAACCGGCTCTCAAAATGCTTTGGTGGAAAAGGGGCTTCTCTGGGCGTGTTTTTGGTTCTGCTGGAATTCTATTGTAACAAAGCTTGATTAAATGGAGATTAGGGAGTGTGAGCAGGTTTGAATGACTGGTTTGTGTATCTGTAGTCCATTTCCAATCCAGTGGGTGGAGGGATCTGGAGTGATGGGAAGGACAAGAGTGATGGCTCTCAGGCGCACACCTGGAATGTTGAAGTTCTGATTGATGTGGTCAAAGAAGTGGTAAGGTTCTTGTTATTTTAGATAAGACTGCAGATGCACGTTTTGGAGGTTCTTGTCCTAAATGCTTGTTATAAGCGACGAAAAAATCAGAATATATATGTAATATTTAAATGCTTTACCAAGTTGTGCAGCTTGATTTCCCCATATTTTTTAGCTGTATTTGACTATGCTTATTCTCCTCAGAACCCCAATCTGAATTTCAAAGAGGTGACGTATGAGCTTGATCACCCAGGCTTTCTGATCCGGGACAGTAAGGGGCTTCAGATAGTGGTATATGGGGTCCAGAGGGGACTGGGAATGGAGGTGTTCCCAGTGGATCTCATCTACAGGCCATGGAAGCATGCAGAAGGACAGGTAAAGTGTTCGATTCTTGTCGTCCAGAACTTTGCCAATGGACATGAAGTAGCATATTGAATCCTTACTGTTGTGTTCTCTAGTTATCATTCATTCAGCACTCCCTGATGAGTCCTGAAGTGTTCTGCTTTGCTGACTACCCCTGTCATACGGTCGCTATTGACATCCTGAAGGCCCCACCTGAGGATGACAACAGAGAGATAGCTACATGGTTAGTGCTGAGCCATTTAAACCATCTAGTCTTTCCAAAACCCTCACTGTTTGGTCCATCTGTATGTTTAATCTTCTCCTTTCACTTTGGTCAACAGGAAGAGCTTGGACCTTGTGGAGAGCCTTTTGCGCCTATCTGAAGTTGGGCATTATGAGCAGGTGAAGCAGCTCTTTAGCTTTCCCATCAAGCACTGCCCAGACATGCTGGTGTTGGCGCTGCTACAGATCAGCACCTCCTGGCACACACTGCGTCATGAGCTCATTTCTACCCTCATGCCCATCTTCCTGGGCAACCACCCCAACTCCGCCATCATCTTGCACTATGCCTGGCATGGACAGGTGGGTGGATTTGACATCTGTTTGAACGATACAGCTTCATTACTGTTGTTACTGTTTATTAATGTGCCTGGGTTGTGTTTCCAGGGCCAGTCCCCCTCGATCCGCCAGCTGATCATGCACTCTATGGCCGAGTGGTACATGAGAGGAGAGCAATATGACCAGGCCAAGCTATCTCGTATCCTGGATGTGGCTCAGGACTTGAAGGTACCAGTCTCCTGCACGACGTAGAGAATAGGTTTGGGAACTAAGAGACAGTTCTTATGCAAAACTGGTTCTGAAACATGTTTCTCTACATTGCAGTCTCTATCAATGCTGCTGAATGGTACTCCATTTGCCTTTGTAATTGACCTTGCTGCACTTGCCTCTCGCCGTGAATACCTCAAACTTGACAAATGGCTCACTGACAAAATACGAGAGCATGGGGTGAGTAAACATTCAAATTTACTCTACTGTTCAAAAGTTTAGCGTCTAAGTATTTATGGTTCTTTAGTTTGTCCAATTCTTACTATTATTTATGATTTTTGCCTCAAATTCCTAATTATTGCTGCTTTTTAATAGTTAGTAAGGTAGATGTTAAGTTTAGGTATTGGGTAGGGATGTAGAATAAGGTATTAAGATGGGCTTTATAATTACTTATAAACAGCCAATATCCTAGTAATATGCATGCTAATAAGTAGCAAGTTAATAGTGAGACTTGGACCAAACTAAATATGGAAATATAAAATAAACTATATACATGTAAATATGGCCATCTTTAAGCATGACTCTTTGGATTTATATGAAACACTTTACAATAAGATTTAATTTTTAGCATTAACTAAGTTTAATAAATGTTTTGGAAGTATTATTCATTGTTAGTCTGTTAATTTCAACATTTAGTCATATATTTTAAATGGAGTTTTAATTTTCATCGGTTATTACCTAATGTACTATGAACAAACATGAATGATCAGGGTGCAATTGTATTAAATATTAATACATGCTGTAAAAACGTATAATGCATATAAATCATCTAGTTTATAACTTAAGAAACACATATTTGACCTGTAATATTTTAATGTTTAAATTATATTTATGTAGAGTGCGTTCTTTAGAACTTCTCATTTTATATTTGTATATTTATTTCATTTAGCACATTTCAGTTCTGCACGGTTTTACTTTGAGTGATATGTTTGTTTTTAATACAGTATCTATTTTAAAAAATATCCGTTGAATAATCGGTTCTTTGCGTGTACGGTCAAACCTAAATATTGGTCAGCCTCTAGTCTAAACAAATGATTTTTTTCCAAAAACTAAAAATCTTACCGACCCCAAAACTTTTGTTCAGCAATGTATTTGAAGTCACTAAAGGCTGACGTGTTCTGTCTTCGTCCATTAGGAGCCGTTCATCCAGGCGTGCGTCACGTTCCTGAAGAGACGATGCCCCTCTATCATGGGTGGTTTGACCCCTGAGAAAGACCAGCCGAAGAGTGCTCAACTTCCTCCTGAAACACTGGCTACAATGCTTGCATGTCTGCAGTCTTGTGCAGGGTTCGTATAGAGCCTTTACATGTTCCTAGCATTTCAAGAAAATGGTTGGGTTGCAGTTAAACACTTGGTTTTGTTGGCTTCTTTTGAGCAGGAGTGTGTCTCAAGAGCTGTCGGAGACAATCTTGACAATGGTGGCCAACTGTAGCAATGTGATGAATAAGGCCCGACAGCCGCCACCAGGAGTCCTGCCAAAGGGACGAGCTCCCAGCACCAGCAGCTTAGATGCTATCTCACCTGTTCAAGTAACTGACCTACCTTACTGAAGATTGCTATGAGTGTCAAGATTCCCAGAACTGCATTTTGATGGTGTTGTACTCAAATCTGTCCTGTTGTATTCCAGATGGATCCTCTCTCTGCGATGGGCTCTTTGAGTCTAGGTGTCTCGTCCACTTCTCATACCCCGAGCATGCAAGGGTTCCCCAACCTGCAGGGCTCTGCCTTCAGTAACCCCCAGTCCCCAGCCAAAGCCTTCTCAAACCTACCAAACCCAAACCCCAGCACAGCTTTCCCAGGAATCAACCCCCTCTCTTCACAGCTCCAAGGTACCATAAGACTACTGTGAAATTAAAAACTCTGAAAATAAACTGATAAACAGTAGTTCAGCCTCAACTTTGGACCAATTGCAAATGAATTAGAATGTCAACAAATTTCTTGAACTACTTCTCAAGGTCCTCTGAGCTCAAGCTTGACTGGGATTGGCTCAGGTTTGGGCATGCCTGCCGTCAGCAGTGACCCCTTTGGCACCAGGAAGATGAGCACACCGGGGCTAAACCCTCCCACATTTCAGCAGAGTAAGATGAAGGCCTGTAAGTGGTGGTGTGGCTGAGAGTGCCAGGTGCCTCAAGCTGTATTTCCTCTCAAAACTGACCCTCAGTTTCTCAAAGTACCTTTGACTCCATTTCAAAGTGTAATTTTCAACACTGGGCCAAAAAACTAATTACAATCTAAGAGGAAATACAGGTCAGTCTACATTGCTGCAGAATGTTTTTGGCAACTAGTTTGGATCCGTGTGAAAATTTAATATATTTCCTTCCATTAGACCTATGAAGGAAAACAAGCTGTTTGCCAGGAACTTCTGTTTCGTTTTCTCTGAATTTGCACTTTAGTAGATCTTTTAACATATGCGGTAACTGGGTTTTCTATGTTGCAGCTGACCTTTCTCAGGTGTGGCCCGAGGCAAACCAGCACTTTAGTAAGGAGATTGACGACGAGGCCAACAGCTATTTCCAGCGCATCTACAACCATCCACCACACCCCACAATGTCTGTGGATGAGGTGAGATTGAATTAGAACTGAATGAGAGGAATGACAGTCTAATTTCCCAGGTGCAGCTTTCACATTCATAGTTATTCTTTTAATGTAGGTGCTGGAAATGCTGCAGAGATTTAAGGACTCGAACATCAAGCGGGAACGGGAAGTTTTTAACTGCATGCTGAGGAATCTGTTTGAGGAGTACAGATTCTTCCCTCAGTATCCAGACAAAGAGCTGCACATCACCGCATGCCTCTTTGGGGGAATCATTGAGAAGGGCCTGGTCACATACATGGCACTGGGCTTGGCCTTACGATACGTCCTGGAAGCCTTACGCAAACCTTTCGGATCAAAGATGTATTACTTTGGGATCGCTGCTCTAGATAGATTTAAAAATAGGTACTGTCACCAGTTTTCATGTTTTTTCTAGCTAACATAAAATGAAGATCTCATTTGGATGAATATCTTGCTATACTGAGTCGTAAATTTGTTTTAAATCTTTAAATCCTCAGACTGAAGGACTATCCCCAGTACTGTCAGCACTTGGCGTCAATAGCCCATTTCCTGCAGTTCCCGCACCATTTACAAGAGGTAACCTATTTCAGTTTTATTTTGGTAGATGCCTACAGCATCTTTCCATAATTTCTCACTCTGCACTAATCGGTTAAACTTCCAGCTTAATAAGTATCCTGTTGTATGTTGTCCATTTTCTGTGTAGTATATAGAGTATGGCCAGCAATCCAGAGACCCTCCTGTGAAGATGCAGGGCTCCATTACCACCCCAGGCAGCTTGGCTCTAGCCCAGGCTCAAGCTCAGTCTCAGACCCCTAAAGCCCCCCTACCTGTCCAAGCCAGCACCTTAGTGACCACAGCCACAACCACCACCACTGCTGCCAAAACCACCACCATCACAAGACCTACAGCTGTTGGACCGAAGAAGGACGTGCCAGTAAGTGAACACAGATCAATGGTAAATATAATTAAATTACATTTTACGGAACAGTTACTAAGATGCACTCATCTGTTATTTGATGATTTCACTTTTTCCCCAGCCCTCAATCAACACCACAAACATTGACACCTTGTTGGTGGCCACAGACCAGACTGAAAGGATCGTCGAGCCCCCAGAGAACGTTCAGGAGAAGATTGCGTTCATCTTCAACAACTTGTCCCAATCAAACATGACCCAAAAGGTTTGTTTTTAGAATTTATTTATATCAAGACGTTTGTGCTTTTAAACCCCTAAACCATTTCTTGCTGTTATTTGAAGGTGGAGGAACTGAAAGAGACTGTGAAAGAAGAATTCATGCCCTGGGTCTCTCAATACCTGGTCATGAAGCGCGTCAGCATTGAGCCCAACTTCCACAGCTTGTATTCTAACTTTCTGGACACACTGAAAAACCCAGAGTTTGTTAAGATGGTTCTCAATGAGACTTACAGAAACATCAAGGTAAACACTTTGCAAGTTCAATGACATACAACTTGAGGTATTGCTATGCTACAGTGAGATCAAGTTATCCCGTTTTGTTTCTCAGGTCCTTCTTACCTCTGATAAGGCAGCTGCTAACTTCTCAGATCGATCCCTGCTGAAGAATTTGGGTCATTGGCTTGGAATGATCACCCTTGCTAAAAACAAACCCATCCTGTACACAGTGAGTTCATTATCAATCACCAGTGATAGAAACATTTATATATGTTTAAAAAATGTGACTGCATTTATGGTTTTGCTCTCCTTTATAGGATCTGGAGCTAAAGTCTCTCTTGCTGGAGGCTTATGTGAAAGGCCAGCAGGAGTTACTGTATGTTGTTCCCTTTGTGGCCAAAGTCTTGGAATCAAGTCTGCGGAGTGTGGTAATCATGCAGATTTCTCTCCCAATCTTGCCGTCAGGGCCAGTTTTGCGAATACCTGGACATAACCTTAATTTGTGCTGCGTTTTGTAGATCTTCAGACCGCAGAATCCTTGGACCATGGGTATCATGAATGTACTGGCTGAGCTCCACCAAGAACATGACTTAAAGGTCAGTCACTTCTCATTGACGCTAAGGATGTGGTCCATAAGCGTCTAGTGGTGTAGTTTTCACTGAGTCAGAATTTGTTTGTTACAGCTTAACCTCAAGTTTGAGATCGAGGTGCTCTGCAAGAATCTGTCTCTGGACATCAGTGAGCTCAAACCAGGAAACCTGCTGAGAGACAAAGAGAAGCTGAAGAATTTGGAGGAGCAGCTCTCTGCACCAAAGAAAGAGACCAAGCCTCCTGAAGAAATGCTGCCTATAGTTACTACAGGTATAACACTAAAACAGGCACATGGAAATTTGCATACTTTGTATATAATTTTAGATTTCCCTGTTTAACCATGAGTAGACTCTGTTTCATTTACAGTTGCTCCTTCGACTCCGGCCACCACCACAACCTGTACGGCCACCGGGCCACCCACGCCACAGTTCAGCTACCATGACATCAATGTGTATGCCCTGGCTGGCCTTGCCCCACACATCACCATCAATGTTAATGTAAGTCTCACACTATATAAAGTCAATTTACCATTTTTTTTTATTATTTTTGAATGCTTTTAATTTGTATGCTACTGTTTTTTATAGATCCCACTGCTGCAGGCCCACCCTCAGCTGAAGCAGTGCGTGAGACCAGCAATTGAGCGTGCCGTACAGGAGCTTGTGCACCCAGTGGTGGACCGATCTATCAAGATCGCCATGACCACCTGCGAGCAGATAGTCCGGAAGGACTTTGCGCTGGACTCCGAGGAGTCTCACATGCGTGTGGCTGCCCACCACATGATGCGCAACTTGACCGCCGGCATGGCCATGATCACCTGCCGAGAGCCGCTGCTCATGAGCATCGCCACCAACTTGAAGAACAGCTTTGCAGCAGCTCTTAGGGTATGGAATAACTTTCCCTCATTCAAAATTGACTCCCTTCCTAGCTCAAAATGAAGACTTCTAGTCGCTTTAAGAATTTTGACTGGATGAACCTACATTTCAGGCGCCCACGCCCCAGCAGAGAGAGATGATGGAAGAGGCGGCTGCTCGCATCGCACAGGACAACTGTGAGCTTGCGTGTTGCTTTATCCAAAAGACAGCAGTGGAGAAAGCTGGACCTGAGATGGACAAGAGACTGGCAACTGTAAGTCCCTGATTTCGGTCCTGATTGTTACAACAGCCGAGCAACAGTTGCTTGTCACGTCTAGTGTAATCTGATTCATTTCGATATCTTGCAGGAATTTGAGCTGAGGAAGCACGCTCGTCAAGAAGGCCGCCGCTACTGTGACCCCATGGTACTCACCTATCAGGCTGAGCGTATGCCAGAGCAGATCAGACTGAAGGTGAGAGCTCTTCCAGGGTTTTTCCTGAATTCCGTGCCGTCTCCAGCCCTCGACAAAACTACCCTGATTAGAACAATTTCAATATCATGTTCTGTCCCCAGACCCCCCTAGAGGTACCGAGCTCCACCCACAAAAATACTGTGGGAAACACAGTAGACTAAATGATGGTCTACGAAAAACACAAGTTTTGACTTATTACAATACATGATCAGAATTTTGCCATCCGCCTCGTTTTTAACCTGGAAGAAACGTGTCGGTCATTGAGTTGATGTACTCTCTCTGACTGTTAGATCCTAACTTGCTGCTCTTCTCCAGGTCGGTGGAGTGGATCCTAAACAGCTGGCTGTTTATGAGGAGTTCGCCCGAAATGTTCCTGGCTTCCTACCCAGTAACGACCTGTCTCAGCCCACTGGTTTCCTTGCTCAACCAATGAAGGTACAGCCCCTGTCATTCTTGAAAAGATTGTGTATGGTGGTCACATTGGGTAAGTAACTCACAGGTTCTTGTTCTACATTGCAGCAACAAGCATGGCCCACTGATGATGTGGCTCACATCTACGACAAGTGCATCTCAGACCTTGAGCAGCACCTGCATGCTATTCCACCTGCATTGGCCATGAACCCACAGACCCAGGCCATACGCAGCCTCCTGGAGGCAGTTGTCATGGCTAGGAACTCCCGGGATGGCATTGCTGCCCTGGGACTTTTGCAAAAGGTTAGATAATCTCTGGGGGGAAAACTTAGGGAATAAGCCTATATGGCAGTGTTATCCAGTCCTGCTCCTGGAAGGCCACTGATCTGCATCTTGGAGGATCACCAGAAACTTCCTCTGCAGTACCATTGGTTCTCTAAGAGTGGGATTGGACACCCCTGCAACAGGGTCTCCGCTTAAATTCTCGCTAACTTCTTTTTTGCTCTCAGGCTGTGGAGGGTCTGCTGGATGCCACCAGTGGTGCTGATACTGATCTGTTGCTAAGCTACAGGGAGTGCCACCTGCTGGTGCTGAAAGCCCTACAGGATGGTCGTGCCTACGGTCCACAGTGGTGCAACAAACAAATCACCAGGCCAGTACCACAACTGTGACGTAGACTTGTTTTTCTCGGGCATAGATGGGTATTAAAGGTCCTCTCTTCTATGTTCCCCTGCAGATGCCTGATTGAGTGCAGAGATGAATACAAGTACAACGTTGAGGCCGTAGAGCTCCTCATCAGAAACCACCTGGTCAACATGCAGCAGTACGACTTACACCTGGCTCAGGTGAGGATAGTGTCTCGCGGACTTTAGAGGAAACTGATGTAAATGAGCGGATTCTTACTCTTCTGTGTTTTCAGTCCATGGAGAACGGGCTGAACTACATGGCGGTTGCGTTCGCCATGCAGCTAGTGAAGCTACTTCTGGTTGATGAACGCAGCGGGAGCCACATCACCGAAGCAGATCTCTTCCACACCATTGAGACACTGATGAGGACCAGTGCTCACTCCAGGGCCAACGCTCCTGAAGGGTAAGATACCGTTTATGCCACTGGTTGAAGTGAATGCTCTTTTTTAATGAACTTTTAAGTAATCTGGACAACTTCTGTGTAACCACTAGCTTGCCCCAGCTGATGGATGTTGTCCGCTCTAACTACGAGGCCATGATCGATCGTCACCATGGTGGGCCAAACTTCATGATGCACTCTGGGATTTCTCAAGCCTCTGAGTATGATGACCCACCAGGTCTTAGAGAGAAGGCAGAGTACCTGCTAAGAGAATGGGTCAACCTGTACCACTCAGCAGCTGCAGGAAGGGACAGCACTAAGGCTTTCTCTGCATTTGTTGGCCAGGTTAGCTAGATTAAAGTGCACTCAAAATACAAAAGTTTTCTCAGCGTTACTACATTCCGTCACACCTGCATTGTTCGTTCACAGATGCACCAGCAGGGCATCCTGAAGACAGATGACCTAATCACTCGCTTCTTCCGGCTGTGCACAGAGATGTGCGTGGAGATCAGTTACCGTGCTCAAGCCGAACAGCAGCACCCGACCACCAGCCCTGCCATCATCAGGGCCAAGTGCTACCATAACCTGGATGCTTTTGTTCGGCTCATCGCCCTTCTGGTCAAACACTCCGGAGAGGCCACCAACACGGTCACCAAAATCAACCTGCTCAACAAGGTTGGAATGCTTACAGTGGATTGTGGCTCAATGTTAACTTGTAGATCTTGATTAATACTGCATTTCTTGTCTTGCTGCAGGTTCTGGGCATTGTGGTAGGTGTGTTGATCCAAGATCACGATGTGAGACAGACAGAGTTCCAACAGCTTCCATACCACCGAATCTTCATTATGCTCCTGCTGGAGCTTAATGCACCTGAGCATGTGCTGGAGACCATCAACTTCCAGACCCTCACTGCCTTCTGGTAAGCACAGTTTTAGACTTGAAATCTGGTTACGTCTATCATGGGCAAAATCCAGTCATTTCAATGGGAATCCATGAGGTTGGGAACTTGATGTAGGTGAAAGATTTTTCATGTAGGTGAAAGCTGATTTGCATTTACCAACATGCTTGTTTTGTGAGCTAGGCTTCAGAAGTATCTACATTATTGATGATGGATAATGAAATTTTGCTAATGTGAACACCTTTATGGTTTTGATCAGTCTTTGAGTATTAAAGGACCATCGTCTCTTTTAGCAACACCTTTCACATCCTGAGGCCGACTAAAGCACCTGGCTTTGTGTATGCTTGGCTGGAGCTCATCTCTCACCGCATCTTCATTGCCAGGATGCTTGCGCACACACCACAACAAAAGGTCTGTGTTTCCTGTATAATATACAGCAGGGGTGTTCGATCCTGCTCCAGGAGGACCACTATCCTGCAAATTTCTCTGATTATCTGAAACGGCTAATCGAGAGCTTTAGGATTACTCCAAACTTCTAGGGAATTGCAGGAAAGTGGCCTTTCAGGGGCAGGATTGGGCACCTCTGATGTCCCTTCCACATCCCATATTCATGCCAGTCAATCGCTGACTAGCCTCTGTGCCTTAAACATCTCTTTCCTCTCATGCAGGGTTGGCCAATGTATGCTCAGCTGCTGATAGATTTGTTCAAGTATCTTGCACCCTTCCTAAGGAATGTTGAACTCAACAAACCTATGCAAATTCTCTACAAGGTATTAATGCGGTCTTTCCTCCAAAAGCCTGTCTGGTGGTTCACTGGGTGGAGTTTGTGACCTTGCATTGTTTTTCTCTGTATTCTCCAAGGGAACACTTCGTGTGCTGCTTGTCCTGCTACACGACTTCCCGGAATTCCTGTGCGACTACCATTATGGCTTTTGCGACGTCATCCCGCCCAATTGCATCCAGCTGAGGAACCTGATCCTGAGTGCCTTTCCCCGCAACATGAGGCTTCCAGACCCCTTCACCCCTAATCTGAAGGTAGAGAGTTGACGCCATATGTGATACTTGAGGTTATACCGTTGCGCGTATAATAATCGGTGTGTCTCCACCAGGTGGATATGCTGAGTGAAATCAATATCGCTCCCCGCATCCTCACTAACTTCACCGGTGTGATGCCGTCCCAGTTTAAGAAGGATCTTGACTCTTACCTCAAGACCCGCTCTCCTGTCACCTTCCTCTCTGAGCTGCGCAGCAACCTGCAGGTAGAGGGTGCCACTCTGAATCACAAAACCGTTCACAACAGACTCGTAAGTTAATCTTTTGTGGCGTTATCAGGCTCTTGACAGTAAAACTTTAGTTAGCTGAGCCTAAACACAAACTTGACTTCACAACGCTCAATTGTTAATTCTTTTATGAGTAATTGCATACAAATGCACTGTACCTCCAGGTGTCGAATGAGCCTGGAAACCGCTACAACATCCAGCTGATCAATGCTCTCGTGCTGTACGTTGGAACCCAGGCCATTGCCCACATCCACAACAAAGGTAGCACTCCTTCCATGAGCACCATCACGCACTCGGCACACATGGACATCTTCCAGAACCTCGCAGTCGATCTAGACACTGAAGGTGAGATGCGAAAAAGGTTTTGTTTTTGTGTTCCCTCTCTCTAGTTTTAGTTTAAATGGTGACTTATTTTCCTCCTCCCAGGCCGCTATCTGTTCCTGAATGCGATAGCCAATCAGCTGCGTTATCCAAACAGCCATACACACTACTTTAGTTGTACCATGCTGTATCTGTTTGCCGAGGCCAATGCTGAAGCCATTCAAGAGCAGATCACCAGGTATGACACTTAATTATTTTTTTTATTTTAACAAATAACAGTTTAAACATTTTTATTTGTAAGAACGAATGCAATTTTTTGTACGGAACCGATACTTGTACATTTTTATGTTTTCAATCTCTCCCCAGCCAACACAGAACTTTTTAATTGTTAGTTCATAAAGTGTTAACAAATGGAGCCCTTTGTGTAAAGTGTTCCACAAATTCTTATAAATGATACAATCTAATAAATGAAGTTAACTGAAGTGCTTGTCGTGCAGGGTCCTGCTGGAGAGGTTGATTGTGAACAGGCCGCACCCATGGGGTCTGCTGATCACCTTCATAGAGCTGATCAAGAACCCTGCCTTTAAGTTCTGGAGCCACGATTTTGTGCACTGCGCCCCAGAGATCGAGAAGTAAGGTGGCCAACATGACGCGATCCATTTTTTCTGTGCTTTTACAAGATCTGCAACGTTTCCTCTCTCTCTCTGCAGGTTGTTCCAGTCGGTAGCTCAGTGCTGCATGGGACAGAAGCAGGCCCAGCAGGTGATGGAGGGAACAGGTGCCAGTTAGGCTGCAGGAACTGCTCCTGTGTTCAGAGAGTGAGAGAGAGCTCTTCTCTCCCCAACCCTTAATTTGCCCCTCCAACACCCTGCACATCTGATCCACACACAGCCGGCACTGGACTACCGCTCTCCTTCCACCGGGCGGCATCTGACATTAAGGACTTTAAGGAGTTTCTTTTTTTTTCTTTCTTTTTTCCTCCCTCAACAATTAAAAATGTTCATTGTAAATATTAAAAAGGGACATTTAAGAGCAGATTTTGAGTATTTCTTTGTCAAAGGTGAGGCACACGCTTGAGCACATTTCACTCCTTGCTGTTTGGCTCCCCCAAACTCCATAAGTTATTTTTTTTTTTGCCTTCAAGACGGATTGACTTTTGTTTGAAAGCTTGGTAGTGGCTAAGGAAGCCGTCTTGTTTCATTTCTTTTTATTTTTTGAGGTTTGGTTTTTAAGGGGAGAGCTATCAGTGTGGTGAGCTGATGGGATCGGACCGACGTCCCTGGACTGCAGGGTGGGGGGGTCACTAGTTTTGCACCTGTGAGGAAACAAATCTTGGGTTGGAGGTTCTCCCTGGCACTTGTACAATTGTGGAAATATTCAGAAATTTGTTGGTAAATTGGATCTTTGTGGTTTGTACAAAGATTCAACTTGCAGAACAAAAAAGGACCAATACAGCTCATTTTGTAAGAATTTCGAATGTTTTGTAAATGTATTGGTCCGCGTGTTGTATTTTGTAGTAATTTGTAGTTGCCTTTAGTTCCGCTACTTATTTCCTGTATGTATGCATTCTGTAGTTACTGCATTAAACACTTGAACTGCACCTTTGTTTGCCGGCCATTTTGATTGCATTGGGTTTGTTGAAACAAATTGTCATGTTAAATTATTTCTGTTTCTGATTTAATTATAAATTTAATGCAGTAAATGTTGTTTGGAGTTTAATGCATTTTTTCCAAAGTCAAAACTGCGTTCAAGTCCTTTTGGGAAGTTAAACAAGTGATTTTTCAGTACTGACAAACGGAAAGCCATTTAAGCTTTACATTAGGTGTATAATTGATTAAATTTAGAATATAGTTAATTTAGAATTTAGTCCAGCATGTGTTTACATAGAAAAACAATGGAAAAGTAGCACATTGGAATGGAAAAACGTGTTCTTGCACACCACAACAGCTCAGAATCAAAACACAATCTGAAACGTAAGATTCCAAATTATTTTACTGAAAGGGAAAAGTACAGTATACAAAATGAAAAACCTACAAACTATACAGAGTTTGCAAATTTAGTTACTCCACGTTGCCCAGAATGCAGTGTCAGCGCTGTATGCGATACTAAGACGCAGGTTTGGTGAGCTGTTGCAAGCGCTGTAGGATGCTCTTCTGACCGTAACGCACATGCAGAGCTCTCTTCTCTCTGCTGCCGAGTTCAGCCAGAGCTCCCTGATCCTCCAGCCGCCTCCTGTCCGTCTCTACATCCTCAGAATAAGAGTCCAACGTCAAAGCAGATGCTGTGTGCAGGAGACGCTTCCACTCGGCTGACAGCCCTGTCAGTCTGCTGAAACTCAGAGCCTCCTCCATTTCATCATCGTCCTCTTCGTCTTCCTCCCAGCCTTCGTTTTCACAGAACTCCTCGAAATCTTGCACTGGCATGCAAAGGACCTAAACTCAAAATAAATTGAGTTTATGATCAATACAAGAACAAATATCTGCCAATGTGTAAGAAAAAAATTGTATAATATTATATTTGTTCTTGTTTTAACCATAAACTCAGCTTAATTTGGATTTTTTCAAGAGCCCATTTTGCATTTGTATCTTAAGTAAAAGTATCTTGATTTAAAGATCTTTCTATATTTGTATTGGTAACACGACAAAAATAATGAGGAAGATCAAATCTATTATTGACTTTTTGTCATGCGGATCAAACGGTTACCTTCAGAGTAGTGTAGAGCTCGTTGTAAGTGAGCGAGCCTAACTGTCCGAAGATAAAGACTCCTTTCTCCCCGACAATTTCCATCTCGCACAACATGTTCCACTTGTCCACTAAGAGTCGTTGATCTGCTTCATTTTGTGCCACTGTAAATGCAGTTAAAACGTCACGAAATGCATTTCTATGAGCAAAACGAGTTCATCTTTTTATAAACATCTATACAGTTACACCTTGCTGTGCTGCTTTGTACACACTGGACATCTGTATATCTGCTGTGTCATTGCTATTCATAGGAAACGGCTCTGCAAAGCCGTACATATGGAGGAGCTGCCAGTTCGCCATCTGTCCATAGGTGTTAAACACCTCCTCGCCCTTTCCAATGTGCCGTACAGACACCATCTTCAGACACTCCTGCAAGGGAACATGTGAGATGTGAGATTTGAAAGCATAAACAATCAAAAAAAAAGCAATACGTCTGCACCACATACAGGTGTATATTCCAGATTGGCGTTGTGCTTGGAAACGTGATTCAGCATGTCAGCCATGGGCACCATCATTGGAGGGTTAGGCTGTTTTTCTTCTTCTTCATCCTCATCCTCTACAGGCTCTTGAAAACTGAGACATGGAAATATTGAGAAACGTATGGAAGGCCATTTCTGTCACATCATGGGGGGAAAACATGCTTTGGTAAAAACTCATAACTATGATATACCAAGTCATAGTTTGATGTTCATTAGATAATGGCTAAGTTTATTTAAATGTATAGCATGCACAATTAAAATATCCAATTTGATATATATATATATTTAATCTATAAATTTAAATATCGCCAATAACTGATTTGGTATATACGTATAGTGCTAAACATAATTTTATTTTATATATCATATTTTTGCTAATTTAATTTAATCAAATGTAATAGCTCGTTGATATCTCACCTATACGCCATAACAAATGCGACCAGGCTCTTGTAGAGCTCCAGGTTGTGCTTCTCGGGGTCCCACAGGTCAGGATGGGACTTCATGAAAGGGAGCACTATGTTATTGTACTCATCCTGGAGTTTTTTCAGATCAGTGTTGACAGCCTCGGGAATTCCCGTTCCTTTCAGGAATTTATCACGCTCCTCCTCGGACCTTCAAAACAGAGACATGAAGAACTGAAGCATCCTTGAAGGATATCTTGAAGGTCTGCAGATATTCACTGCAAAACTTACCAGAACATGGGCTGATCCAGTGTCTTAAAGTCTGGCCAGAGAGACAAATATGGTTTCCAATGGGATTGTGAACATGTGTACTCGTATAGGAGACCCAGAAGAAGCGGAACCCAGCCTGATGCGCTCTCCAAAGATTTTTTCCCTACAAAATTAACCACAAATTCATGATTTGGTGGTTACAAGCCAGCTACAGGAGGTGAAACTGCAATAAACCTGAATGTTCTCATACCTTCTTCAAGCACTTTTTTGACTTTAGTGGTACCCTGATGCAGGAGTGTCTCTCTGGGAATTGAGAACAAGATGTGTCCCTCTTCAATGTCCTCTTTGGCAAGCATGCCATATTCGGCTACTGTACCCTCTTTACTTAAGTACACCTAAAGAAATTAATATCAACTGGGTCTGTGGTGAGTAAATATAAAAGTCCCTTTAATGGCAAGTCCCGGGCGGCCATCTTTGAAACGCCTCTGAGGCAAATATTTCAGTCATTCAAGTGCAGCTATCTCTTTGAATGGGGAAACATCAAATTCTCCAAAGCTGCTAAACATATTTGAAACACCAATCTGCCAACTGTCTAATAAATTTTGTTTCTAAATGCTCAAATCATGCCAAAAAAAAAATAAATAATTCAGGCTGGACCAGCCAAGGCGCAATACATTTTATTCCAGTCAGTGGACGGTCTTTGTATCTAAAACCATTGGTAAATATCTAAAAGGGTTTTATCGTCATCATGACAACAATTTAATTGTACTAAAATTACTCAAAGAAATTAAACAAATAAAAATAAGGATAAAAACACAAAAGAGTACTAACACAAGCTAAAATTTAAATGAAAATTTAATATATAAAAACAATCAATTTTTATTAATTTTATATGAACAGGTTACCTTATTGCTGAGCGTCAGATTCACACTATCACACCAGAGCAGGAAGTCTTTCAGGGGGTCCAGCACACAGATCTCATCATCTATCTGAAACCACACATGATATTATGCTGAAGGCTCATCATGAATATACACAACATCTGTAAAACATCTGTGTTTCAAGCCTAAGGTAAAATTTAAATCGATTCTTTATGAATTAACCTGCGAGGCTGCGAATAATAATAACTTGAGGAAATGTTGGTTTTACCTTTGGCCTTTTTGTGTCTGTCGCCATTTCATTAAAATGCAAGCTCGTCGGTGAGATATTAAAATATATATTGTTTTATGTTGACCACCACCATCCATGTAGGGAGCTTCGGTCACTTCTTCTTCTACTTCTTCTACTTACGTCTCCAGAACACAATAATGTAAAATGGCGCCACCTACGATGTGAAGTGAACGACAGAATAAACTAATGTAGAAATAAGCAACGTATATAATCAATCTAACAAACATTTGGTTGAAGCATAGACTGTAAAAAATATGGACAAAGCGGGTTGAAGTCTGGTTCATGCATCTCCAGACCAGATAAACCTTGAGGCTAGATCCTCACTCTCTGAGACAAAGTGAGGATAAGAAAAGAATTCACTAAGTAAACAGACAATAAATGAAGTATATAAACAGAAACAATGTTATCTTTATCTGGCACAAATGCTTCAGATTTCTGTCGGCCCTGCTCATTCATTGAAGTCATGAGGAAATTTCCACTTGTCCTTCTCAAACAGCACAGACTCAGCTAACAGGGAGCATTCGGAGAACTTTGGCCATTCTGGCAAGGTTCTCATTAATAACAAACTTTCTTCCAGTAACATTAACTCATGTTCTCTGAAAATTCAGAAACTTTAAAACATTTTAAAAAACAGGATTTCTAAACATTGAGAAAACTTTTTAAAAACTTAATAGATACCTTAGCAAAACATTCTCATATTTTTGCTAGCTGATGAGGAGAGGTTGGGAATGATGTAATTTGACATATAGTATCCTATTAGGATTTCACAAGCACTGTATAAACACTGATTCTGTGTCATATCATAGTTTTGATGACTCATGACTGTTAGTTTATTGTGTGTATCTATGCTGGACAGAGGATAAGTGGTTTGGGATCCAAAGATGGATGGATGTTTGGGTGGGTGGGTGCATGAATGGATGGATGGAGAGATGGATGGATGGGAAGATTTATGTAAATATTGTATAATTTTTGTATTATGTATTTCACACAACTTGGATATTTGCTAGGGATGTCTCAAAAACAAACACAAAGGCCACATACATTATAAACATTTATTGTGGCATATAATAATAGACATATAATGTCAATTATTGCAACATTCATTTTCTATCTACAGGTCGCTACAATTACCACCCACTTTTTCAGCCTTGGTTCTAAAAATATTTTTAACATGTTCTCCATAGGGATTACAAAAACATCATCAATAAATCACAAACTTTAATTTGACGCAAAATGCATGAATTCAAATAAACTTTTGACTTATAACTTTAATCACACATTTATTTGAAATATATATAAGCCTAGTATTAGACTGACTTGATAACATCTTTTGAAGTGCTTTATAAAAGGGAAGAAATTGTTGAGTTTCCAAAAGGGTATCAATTCCACTTTGAGATTATGGGTACTGTTGATGAACAGGAATCACAAACTTACCACATAGTTTTTGTAGATAATTCTATGATTAATATTAGATGTTCTAAGATAATCTGTTTATCAAATTAAATCCTATGCAGAAGAAAACAAATATTTGGCATTGTGATTTATTGTTTGACTGTCTCTCTGCATTTGATGTGCATTCTGTAGGGTTTGGGCGTCATGGTGATCCCATACACAGGGGTGTAATCTGGTTCCCCAGCATCATCGGGCCACACAAACTGGAAACGGCGTAACAGAGTGACAGTGACCAGGAAGAGCTCCATACGTGCAAGACCCTCACCGAGACACACACGAGGACCTGTTAAACACATACAATGATGATCACAGAACAGGTCTGGAAAAGAAAAAACACAAAAAATGTTATATATTTCTGAATGGTGACCTGTAGAGAAGGGTATAAAGGCCTCAGGCTTCTCAAACTGGCCCTGCTCATTCAGGAAGTTGTCTGGGTTGAATTCATGAGGAAACTTCCACTGGCCTTCTTCTTTTAGTACAGAAGTGAGGTTGGGAATAACAAAAGTTCCCTTGAGAAGAAAAGGAAACAAAGTTATGATTTTAAAGGCTTAAAACTCGTAACTTATATATGGTTTCCTCACCTTCGGGATGTTGTAGCCCATCAGCTCAGTGTCTTTGGTGGTGCAGTGAAAAACACTTAGCGGTACAGTGTTAGCGACGCGCTGAACTTCATGAATCACAGCCTGTGTGTACGGCATATCATGTCTGTCTTCATACGATGCATGATCTTTATCCCCCAGAACATCATCAATCTCTCGCTGACATTTTGCTGGTGGAATAAAAGCTATTTTAAGCTAAAGCAATGGTCGAAGGAATTAAAATGCATTAAACAACCAAAACACAAACCTTGAACCTCTGGGTGGTTCATGAGGTAGAGAAATGCAGTGAGGAGCGTGTTTGACGTGGTATCAGTCCCTGCAAAGTGCAAATCCAGAATGAACAGCATAAGTTGAGCTTCAGTAAACGAGGAACCATCGTTTCCTCTCTGGTGAAATTAAAATAGCACTGATTAGAGATTAATACAAACAACTTTCTAGTTCAAGTAAAAGTCACAGTTTTCACAAATTCGTGTTTTTGTAATTTACAACTTGCACATTGAAACATTTTCAGGCCCATTAAACGATGTTGTTGTGTAAAAGAATGGCCAAAACGCATAAAAAGTTTTCCGCTTTTAGTTGAGAACGGTGTTTTGTAAAAGGCCCTAACTTTAAGGCTATCTACATTAATCACAATACATTTGAAAACTGCGTTTTTGTTTTGAAGCGCTCTATCAGATAGTGGAGATGTAGCCTAAGTGATCATTAGATAATGGCAAAGGTAGTGTAAATGTAATAGAGTAAATGATGTACCACTAAATATCCAATACCAATCAATACTAATACATTTTAAAAATCTCTAATAACCAGTATGGTACTGATATATTGTGTATCCCTAAAAAAAAATCCATTACAGATGTGCAAGCACCTTATCAAGCTCATCCATATAGCAGTCAATGAAGTCTCTTGGCTCTCCTGGGACTCTTGTCTTTTTGTGTTCATTGACCAGTTGTGCAGACAATTCTCTGGCTTTGCTGGCATTTTTGAAGGCCTTCTTGAAGGGTAGAGGCAGAAATCTCACCATAGGAAATGTATCGTATATCTGCAGTAGAATAGAGAAAATTCTTCATAAAAATTCCAAAGGACAACTACCGAATATATTTAAAATGTCTTTGTTGATTAGTAGATAATCCTAAAACTTTTATTGAAACACTAAAAAATAAATAATAACAATGTGGTTTAAGACTTAAAAGATGAACTGATAAAATGCCTCACCATGGCCCATGGTCCATTGGCAATCTTTGCATTCTCTGTATAGAGGTGAATGAAAAGCTTGAGGAATTCGTCTTCGTAATCATAACGGGATCCAAACAGAACAATGCAAATGATATTTGATGCAGCATTGTGGAACATAGTCTGAGGGTCAAAGGACTTTCCTGCAAGTACATTGATATGAAAGTCAACTCAAGCTCTTGTGTGAGTTTGTTTTGAGACACCCAAAATGAGATTAATGAGTGCATTATTACCAACTAGTTTCTCCAATTTAGCAGTAACATGTGAAACCTCTCCCAGAATTCTCTCCTCCATTGACAGCTTCCCTAGGCCAAAGTTTCTCAGGGTCATCAAAGCAAAGCGTCTGTGTTCTTTCCAAGATGGGCCATAGTCAGACAAAATGACACCTGCGATAATAAGTAACTGTTATTTATGGGCCTAAATGGTACTCGTTGTAATCACAGATAAGGCTGGAAATTGCTCTGTGGACTCTGTAGAAAGGGGAGACTGAGTGAACAACCTCAAAAGCATACTGATTAACCGTATTGTGTACACAGGTGTAAGAGTAAAGGTTGATTTGGAAGTAGATTTACCGCTTCCCTTTGTAACACGGTTGACCATGAGGTCCTGCGGACGTCCTGCAAAGTCCACAGCCTTAGTAACAAGAGCTTCCTTCAAAACCTCGAAACCGTTGAGAACTATCCAAGGTTTTGATCCAAGGTACAGGCTGTAAACTTTTCCATAGCGATCTGCCAGCTGAAAGGTTTAGCGTTAAGACATCACACAGGGCTGAGCATTATGCAATACATTACCAGATGTTTTAAACAGGTAACTCTTGAAAGTTGTATGGGTATTCTTAAAGTATATTTATTTATATTTTAAAACGAATGAGAATGATAATGTGATACTGTACCCTCTCGAAATCCTTCAAAGGATTAGTGATGTTTAGCTCAAGCAAATTCCCAAATAATGGCAGAGGACGAGGTCCCGGAGGAAAGTTCTTTGGCCTCGGGATCTGGATGAAGAGGAACAGGATGAAGATGGATATCCACACCAGTATCAGAAAGCCCAGCATGCTGACTGATGTCCAGCAGTGAACTGCTCACGTTTCACATTTAAACTCACAGATAAAAACACACAAGCCCTCCCACTTTAAATAATGAGCATTCCCATGGAGCATGTTGACTGAAGGTTAAAATTTAATATACCAATAATAACCAATCCAAGGCAGAGCTTAATTGTTCTAAATTGCTCTAATCTAAAACATAGACCTCTACATAAACTGAATCTATAATAAATTGTAAATGTGTTCAGGATTCTACTAAAAGATATTTTGGTTACACTTTACAATAAGGTTCATTAGTTAACATTAGTAAATGCATTAACTAACATGAACAATGCATTAGTTACAGTGTTTATTAATCTTTGTTAATGTTTGTTAATACAAATACAGCTGTTCATTGTGCGTTCATGTTAATTCACAGTACATTAACTAATACAACCTTTGATTTTAATAACGTATTAGTAAATGAAGAGTTCAGATGCAAAAGCCTTTAAGTGCCATTTCAAATTTTCTTCTAGAATGATCATTTTTATCAAGCTTGTATATTTAAATTCAGTAATTTCACTTAAATTGCAATGAAG
>JAOTRC010000015.1:10683627-10696094 GCA_027497675.1 Cyprinella lutrensis | reverse complement strand
CTATCTATCTATCTATCTATCTATCTATCTATCTATCTATCTATCTATCTATCTATCTATCTATCTATCTATGTCTGCTGCAAGTCAGAAAGCATTAAAAAGTTAACAAATGCCTAATGAAACATTCAATGTAAACTTGCATTTTTCAGTTCAGCACAGAAAAACCTATCTGCATCTGTGGTCCCCACATGGCCGCTTTAGATATGTAAAACTAATGCCTAAATGCCGTTCTTATCGCCCCCTACAGGTCGTGAGCTTCCCAGTTTTAGCAGGTCATCCCATGATGCACCGCGCCGTCAACGGCTTCAGTCATTCAAGTAGCGCAGCTCTGGTGCTTGTGAGAGCGCCTGTTCTTGTTAGGCCATCTGGGTTCGGGTAACCTGTGTCCTGAATCGGACCGGACCCTGAACGGGGGCTTAACTCTCTCATTTCGAGGTGAACTTCCCCGTCCATGTTATAGGAATCACCGGTCGGTGACGGGAAGCGAGCGTTTGGGCGGCAGAAGCGGTGCTGTCAGCGATATAACAACAGAAAGCGTTCACTATACAAACATAAACCGACCGCAGGCAGAACTGTGGGGATTTATTACTACTTTAAAAGCAACTTGATGGATTTAGAGACCGGAAGAAACGAACTGGGTGCGATGGGAGATTCGCTGCAGCCGCAGACCCCCAGTCGCCACGAGAAAAGTCTTGGGCTCCTCACGACTAAATTTGTGACTCTGCTGCAGGAAGCGAAGGACGGAGTGCTGGATCTGAAAGCTGTAAGCACGAGACGAGCTCATCATCACTATCACCGTCATCAGCTATGTGTTTTTAATATCGCACGCGCGAGATGGACAGCGCCTGCTAAAATGTTCCTTCGTTTTTATTGTTTGCATGCAAACAGATGCACACCGGGTCGTATAACAGAACAGAAAAGTTGATTAAAAAGTTTCTTTGGGAAGGGAGGAGGGGGTCTCGTGCATGTAAGTTACAACCCCTCTCTCAACTAGACGACAGCTCGGCTTAAATAAAGTAACGTTAGTTGCTCCACTAAACCATGCGAGCCAGCTAACAGGTTGCAAATGTAATGTCACTACTTGTCTCCGAAGCAAACCCGCTGATGTGGTGTTTGTTGTATCCCGGAGGTTTCTTGCGGCTAAGAAGCTAATCCCACCCGGACTGAAAACTCAAACAAAAGCCTTCAAAACAAGCACGTGCTCTGGAGTTTGGGATAGTTTAGGCCTGTGCGTCCAGGCGATCCGCTTCTTTGCTTCTATTGGGGTTTAAACACGACATTACGCGTCTTAAAAACATATTAAAATACTAGTTTGGTCATTTTAATGGTCTTTGTTTGAAGTCTTTTAGAAATGAACAGGTCATCTTGGAACTTGATGGCTTTAAGTTGCTTGCTTGTCAACTTTTTGGGGGGCTGTTTTTGTCTGTTTTGATGGGCAATGCGTCTTAAAGGGACAGTTCAGAGGAAAAATATAAGTTTTTTCATTTATTTTCACCCTCTTTTTGTTCCAAACCGATATGAATTGCTTTCTTAAGTGGGAACACAAAAGGAGGTGCTAGGCTGCATGACAGCCTCAGTCACCATTTACTTTCATTGCATGGAATGAAGATGCAATGCAAGTGAATGGTGACCAATGCTGTCAGTCTCTCACACTCTACTTAAAACATTCCCCACAGAAGAAATAAAGTCATCAAAATTGAGTTAATTAGTTTATTTTTTAGTGAACTGCTCTTTTAAGGGCTTTGTATGCGATACACTTGAGCACTTGTGTGTTTTGTGCAGTTGGGCCGCATGTGATGAGAAGAATCAATAATCTCTTTTGGTTTCTTTTGTGTGAATGTGATTTAGGCTGCGGATACTTTGGCTGTAAGACAGAAAAGGCGGATATATGACATCACCAATGTTTTGGAAGGCATTGGACTTATTGAGAAGAAATCCAAAAACAGCATCCAGTGGAAGTAAGGCAATTCTGTGAATGCTTTCTGGTGTCTTTTTTTATGTTGATATATGCTCGTTCCCATTTTGATGGTCTCTGTAGGTGCATTATTAGTGGTTTGCATCAAAACATTAAAGATTTTAGTGGGCCACTAAGGACGTCAGGCATCTTTTCCTTGTGAATCTGATTAGAAGGATGTAATCTTATTGTTTATTATGCCGATATTTGCTATTAAGCAAGATAAGAGGTCCAATGCTTTTAATTCGACTAAGTATCTTTATCAATGAAATTCATAGTTTTATCAAGCAAGGATGTATAAAATGTTCAAAAGTGACAGTAAAGACAGTTACAGAATATTTCTATGTCAAATAAATCCAGTTCTTTTTAAGTTTCTGCTCAAGTATTTTAAAAGTACTAAAATATTGAGCAGCCTGACTGATTTCAAATGTTTCTTGAGCAGCAAATACACACATTAGAAGGATTTCTGAAAGATAATGTGACTGAAGACTGGAATAATTATGGTCAAAGTAATGAGTAAAAGATATTGAGATAGAAAAAGTAATAATTAGTTTATTTTTTATCATATAAATGCAGTCATGCTAAGCATAAGATCAGTATAGTTATTATTATTATTATTACTATTAATAATTTGAAACAATGCTTAGCAAGTGCCAATGCAAATTATAATAAGTTTATTTTAAGAAATTATCCAACCTAAACATGAAAATACAACTAATTGCTCTTCTGAGACAACTGTTTAAATGATTAGGCTGTGGCTATTGACGTTTTAGAGCGCTGTCTGTTCAAGCGTCAACTAATTCACTTGATCTAAATGTTTTCTCTTTTTGTTCATTTGAAGGGGTGTTGGTCCAGGTTGCAACACGCGTGAAATTGCAGACAAGCTGATAGATCTCAAGTTGGAATTGGAGGATCTTGACAGGAGGGAACTTGAACTGGACCAGCAGAGAGTTTGGGTTCAGCAGAGCATCAAGAATGTCACAGATGACTCAATAAATAGCCCATATCCTTCTAGCTACACCTTTGTCCACTGCTTTACATGCTCTTGTGATACTTAATGTAATGTCGATGTCCCCTCAATAGACCAGACAGGTGTGTGGTGAACAAACCTTTGAAAATCCAGCGTTTAGTTGATTCTGATAACGCTCAGCATCACAGCTGTAAACACGGCAGCTTTCTTCCACGTGGGAGTTTGGCGTCTCAACGGATTTGTTTCCATGTGGACCGCGACACGCACGCCTCCTAGAAATCCTGTAAAATTCAATCAGATGATGACTTTGAAACTCCTAAAGTGTTTCCAATTTTATGAGAACTGCGCACTAGTATATTACTCTTAATATTTTAGAAGTAAGAGTAGGTTGGATGTGGTTCTGAATTCAGCATGTTTGCGTTTTTTTCTTAACTTGACTCACTCTGGCATATGTAACGCATCAAGACCTCTGTAATTGCTTCAAAGGTTGGTTTTTCCCATCATCAGACACCCAACAAAGCAGCAATGTCACTGGAACAACAAATATATGTCAAAGTTACATATTTATGTTTTTTTATTGTAGTTTAACTCTGTATATGTTTGTCTGCCACTAGGTGACACTCTTCTAGCAATAAGAGCTCCCTCAGGAACACAGTTGGAGGTCCCTGTGCCTGAATCTGTAAGTGCTGCTGGATTAAAATCAAGAAACTAATATCTGATTTATGAGTAATTCATTCAGTTAATTATATATATATATATATATTTACACACACATCTAAGTTCATATAGTAGTACCATAATACTTTTCAGCACGGTTTTATTACTGTTATGACTTTCATATAATTTATGCTTCTTAAGAAAAACACCTACACAATCCCGAAGCTAAATACACTCACTTTTTTTTGTAGCATGTCAATGGACAAAAGAAGTACCAGATTCACCTGAAGAGCTCTGCAGGTCCCATCGAGGTCCTCCTGGTGAATAAGGATCCCTGTAGTTCTTCTCCTGTGGTGCTGCCCGTGCCCCCGCCTGATGACATGCTTCAGAGCCTGTCCACCCCTCCTGCTTCAACTACATCAGCTGCCGTCACACCCACCAAACCAGCAGCCGTCAGTACGCCATCACCCGCCTCCACCTGCCAGAGTCCTACCACCTCCACCACCACCACCACCACCATCCCTCCCAGCACAACCACTGTCTCTGCTGCTAAGACAGCCACAGGTTGGACAAAAGAAATTATGAAAAATTGTCGTTAATGAAATCATGTCTGAAAACGCTGTTTTTTTGCCCCTTTATTACAAATGTACTATGACTTGTGCATTCCTAATATATAATTTCTAATGCTTTATGTACTATTACTAAATATATGTAGATATTTCAAGCACCTCCTCCTCTGAAACAACAGCCAATCCGGCGTCTTCAGCGGACACCCAGCAGCTGCAGTCATCTGCTTCATTGGACAGCTCTTCAATTCCTGATTCATCGACGCTTTTTGAACCAATCAAAACAGACCCTTCCGATCGTAAGTGCCCATGCATTTGAAATTGAGATCACAGGTTTAATTTGAGAAGTTTCTTGTTTTACCTGTTTTCATAATGCAGAGTGTGTATTTATATAAGTAGTCTATAATAAATGAGGAAACTAGATGAGGTCAAATAAATCATATGTATGAGATGACATTCTCTTTGTGCTTATGTTAGTGTAATCGTTGTGATGAAATGTAAAAATACATTTCTCAAATAGCAGCAACCAACATTGTGATTTGTGCAAATTGTGCAAATTTGTCCAAAAAAAAGCTAAGTTAACCATTATGCAGCATGACAAAAATGTGAGTTTTCATTGACTATGGATTATAAACACTTGATCTAATCGAAAACCAGAACTGAAGGGACTCCGCATGAGCGGAACGAGCTCCCCCAGCCCTGAATTGTAAAAAACTTCTCAAAATATTGGCTGTGGATGCGAAAAACGCATAAAATCAAACCTGAATCTGAATTTTTTATAACGGTCTAAAGTTTCGGATGCGTTGTACAAGCGTGATTGACATAACGTAAGGTCGAATTTTATTTATTTATTTTTTTTTTAACTGTGCAAGATTCCGGATGCGAATTTCCATTGTTTCCATGGGGTCTTAAAAAGTCTAAAATTCTGAACTTTAAATATAAGGTCTTAAAAAGTCTTAAAAATGACCAGATTTTCATCTGAGGTCTTAAATTTGATTTAGTCATGTCTAAAAAAGATTTTACCCTTGTTCTTTTGCCAAAACTCTGGCCGAAGAAAGTTATTACAAATTAGCAACAAAAAAAAAATAAAAAAAGTATTGAGTCGCAACCTACAAAGGGGAGGCATAAGGTTTTGGGCATCTGGCATGTTGTTAGATGTTGAACGTTACTAATGTGATTGCTTTATCTGTAAATTACATTCATGTTTTTCAATTACTGAATTCATTGAAATAAAATAATTTTTTCAGATTATTTTATTTTAATTTTTATTTTAAGGTCTTAAATTTCAATGTTTTTGGTCTTAAAATGTTTTAAAAAGGTCTTACATTTGACTTACTGGAACCTGCAGAAACCCTAATTTAGGACTAAATTTCAAAATGGCTGACAAATTTAGTAAAAAGAAAATTCTTGTCTGAAATTTAGCAGTTCATGTTGGGAGGCTTTAGATCAAATTGGCTTCTTTAAACATTGTGAGTTTGTTTTTCCCTTTTTTTTCCCCCAGTACTGGACTTCCCCAAAGATTTTTCAGAAATGTTTGACCCTAAAGGTGAGGACATGTTTAACATGCTTGAGATTTGCTGCTCATTGCTGACATTTATCACATTCTACTGCTAATGTGCTTGACCGAACCAATGAAGTAACACAAGGAAGAACCTTTTCATATTTGACATGTTTCCTTCTTCCTCCACACAGAAATTATGAGTACAGATTTGCTTGAGGAGCTGATGTCATCAGAAGGTAAAGCCGATCATGAGTCAGCCCACCTGTACCTAGTCTATTACTAAACATGAAATGGAAGTTTGAATGTTTGTGTACAATAATGTATTATATCATGCCTATATAATCAATAAAACTCAATTCAATTTGACCATCAACTGAAATTACATCCCATTTTAGATGCTAACATGATGGGTATGATGACAAATAAAATGAGCAACAGTCAGACACTGCTTCATGTGGTTACACAAAGATGGCCACAGTATCACTTTCTTCTTCTGTCTTTCTCTCTCATAGTATTCTCTCCGCTCCTCCGTCTATCCCCTCCTCCGGGTGACCATGACTACATCTATAACCTGGATGAGACGGAGGGCCTTTGTGACCTTTTTGACGTTCCCATTGCCAACCTTTGACCTCCAAACACACCGTACATCAAGAGTAGTGTACTTAAAAGAACTTTCTTTTTTTAAAACCCTTTACAAAGGAGGAAAAAAGAAAGCATGGCTCTGTGTCAGATCCATGTGTATGATAAGCTGATTCTGTGTGTATATAAAGCTTTTTTTATGTGTATATTTACTTCCACCCCAAAGTGGCAGAGTGAAAATGAACGTTCCCTTCTAAATTCAACTGCTCCGATCTGATGAAGATATCAGACATCCATGGAAACTGTTTTTGTTAAGCAATTTGTCCCCAACTCCTTGAAAGGTTGTTTTTATACTACTTTTGTATAGACACATGTTTATCAGACAATAGACTAAATTCACCATCAATGGTTCGACGAAAATACCAGCTGGATGTGTCTTTTTTTTAAATGGTCTTCCTGTTCTAAAATGGCACGTTCTATCAAAGGGCATTTACTGATCTGGAGACAACTAGTATACATATTATTCTTGAAAAAGTGTATTGCTTCCATAGTTATGCTTTTGAAGAATGCATAAAGCGATTCAACCAATAAGAAACAGTGTGTTCTCATCTTACAGGAAACACCAGCTCTCAGAAACAATGTGGAATTTACTAAGTTACACTAATCATAGTGGGGATGCCTATTATTGTGTGGAATCTTTACAGTTTGGAGCAACAAAGCAAAATATATTTATCATAGCGTAGGTCCTCAGAAAAAAGTGAAGGAACATACTTAGTGTTGGATGAGCCATTCCTATTTTGTCTATTTCAGGTGTGTATTGTTCATACTTTGTGTCTGACTCACGATATGGCTAGCTACAGTGTTGGCAAATGAATTTAACTGTGGAAAGGTCACGCATAAAGCATTGTACAAATGTTAAATTAGACGCCGATTGCTATTTTTGTATTTTAAAACAGTCCCTCCTGTGTTTTCAGTCCGTACAGTACATTTGTTCTTAACCCGTTTATATATGTGTATAGGTACTTTTGAAAGCAAGTGCTGTCTGTATATGAGAATATCTGTCTAAAGAAGGATGTGGGTTTATGAGGGAAGTATAGAGAAAATGGCTTGTCAACATGCTGTGTAATGAGCACTGTCCGAACAGAATGGGTTCCTCGTGTGTTTACTAATGGTTGCCCACCACCACCCCCAAAAAATCTTGTTTTCTTAATGTTCCTATCTGCTAAATCATATTTTTATGCTTGTACACAGTAAGCATTTCCCATTTATTTTTGTATCGATAGATTTCCAACTGATCTGTTTTTCTGTAGATGAATAGTGTGCAAGTTTCCTCTATCTCCACATTGCACTTTAATACAGTTTATAACGCAGGTTACTTCCAGCCCTATGCATTAGATGGGTTGGGTGAGTCAATTTTACAATATCCAGGGAATTTGAGCCGTTTTCAAATCCTCACTGTGTCATTGCAAAATACCGGAATCCTTGTTCTTTACTGGAATTGTCATCCCCATGAAATAAAAGACCTTTTTGTACTTGTGATGCTCTTAAATTTGTCAGATTTTATGGTATTTGCTTTCCCTTTTTTCTTCACTTAATTCCTTACGAGTCTGTCATAGTGCTTCTTGGTGCTTTAGTCATATCCTGCAGATCCAGGCATTTCTGTTCAAGTTTCACTTGAATAGGCCTGTTGTAGTGTAGTGGTTAAAAACTTGGGTTGGTTCTTTTGAATGCTTGAATCCCTCAACGATTGATCCAAATGTATTTCCACTCTACTTTAAAAAAGTCACCAACTTTAGGTTATTAGTTTCTGAATTAATAAGGTAGCCCTCAATCGGGTCATGGGGTCTATAGGACCCCAATTGACTTTTACTTAATAAAAAAAAGGTTCCCTTCATCTCAGTGGAATAAACTGGGCTTGATTCGGTTGTTCTGAAGATATGTAAAAAAAAATGTTTACACTTCTGGTCTTCGGGGTCAATATGACCCCACATTGAAATGAATGGGAAATGTAAAAAAAAAACCTAAATATATTTTCTTAATGTGTCAAAAAAATATCTGGCATAAATCTAAAAATTTTTACAAGGAAATGGAGGCCTAGTACTAGAGCATAAATGCAATGTATCATAAAAAAAATTCATATGCAAGCTAATGGTATAGTTGAGGAATTGTGTGGATACAAAAGTTCTTTATATCTCCAAAAAAAAGATGAACGACACTAGACAATGAATAAGGGTCTTATCTAGGACCCTTCGAGTCATCACTCGAAAAAAAGATTTGTTCATTTAGAGTTTGAACAGGAGAGTCAAAAACTCTCATCAGAGCAAAGCAAGGTGAGCATTTGTGCTTATAAAACTTAAACTTTTTAATTTATTTTTTAAATGACAGATCGTTTCGCTAGATAAAACCCTTATTCATCATCTGGTGTCATTTAAAGCCCTTTGTAGCTGCACTGAAACTCTCATTTGGACCTTGAACCGTTTGCTTCCCATTGAAGTCTATTATATGGAGAAAATAATGGAATGTTTTCAACAAAAACCTCATTTCTTTTTGACTGAAGAAAGAAAGACATGGACATCTTGGTCTTGGATAACATGGGGGTGAGTAAATTATCAGCAAAAGTTTTTTTTTAAAGTGAACCACTCCTTTAAAACATAGCCTACATTTTAACATTAAACGTAGATGTTTAATCCACTATTGTTTCATATAAACTTATTCTGTAGTAGTCTATCAATGCAACTACATCAAGAGTATTTAGAATTTAGAGTAATCACTTGCTTAATTTTTTTCTTAAATAAATTACAGTTATTAATTACTTAGTCATGCGTTACACCCAATACTGGATAGGTTAATTATAACTGGAGCGTTTCAGTTCAGTGTTTCTGGTGGTCTCATAAGTCCTTCAAAGAAATTCCCATCAACTTTTTTTGGAGAGCCGAGTGTCCACTCCCTCCTCCAGGGGGCGGGAGGGACACAATTCAACCCGGAACTCTGTGAATGTGGTCAATTAGAACTCTCCGAAAACTTTCAACGAAATGTAACACCCAAACTATCGAAAAGAATCAAACCACCGTCGCTGTGTTTCGCGCGACCAAAGCGCAAATGTTTACCCGCTTCGCTACTCCACTTTCTCGCAGAGTGTGTTTTTTTTCCCTCTGTCTCCCGCTTTCAACAGGTAAGACGAAACTTTTGTTCGAAACACTTTGGCTGCCACTTCTCTCTAACGTTATACAAACTAAAACAGATTCAAACTTGTAAATATGTTCGTTACTGAAATCTGAACTATTGTTCTGAATAGAACAACCAAGCTGCTGTTGATACTTCAAGACTGTAAAAGAGCGTTATACTGAATGTAATGGACTGTCGTGTTTATATGCAAAAAAAGTGTTAATAATATGTAAATGTCTCCCTATACATCCTTTATAGCAGACGTCAAGTTATTACTGGATAATATGCACAACCACGCGCAAGAAATTTTGAAACATGTGACTAATAATCTTTCTAGAACTTTTGGATTTGCTGAAGGAGGGTGTGATTGAGAAAATTAAACCAAACCTGGCAGAAAAAGTGTAGTGTGATAGTTGGTGGTCTGTTAGAGGGGGGCATGGATAAAATTCCAGGCAGCCTGAATTCCTCCATACACTCCCACTGGAGATCAGACTGTATCAGACATGCTCATGCTTCACACTGGGCAAGGATAAGTTGGGAATGCTGTCAGAAGACCCAAAAGAAGTCGATGTAGCTCGTTTTGACCATTTCTTTCTTGTTGCAGCCATTTCTCAACCCCAAAAATAGTGTAAGGAGGGCTGTGCTGTCACAACTTCTCTCTGAGCGTGCTGAGGCATGCTGGGAATGGAGTCTGGGAAACACAAACATTCGGTCTGTATCGGACTCAGCAGTTCTTATCCCAAGCCTAGACGGAAGGTCTTAAAAGTAGTTTAATCAGCTTGAAAAGAGTTCATTAATATGTGGACGTTCTCAGTCATGTGGTTTAGATTATTATCAAACTGAGTTAAAGGGATACTTCACCCAAAAAGGAAAATTGTCATTATTCTACTCACCCCCAAGTTGTTCCAAATCTGTATGAATTTCTTTGTTATGCGGGACAGAAAAAAAGATATTTTGAGGAATGTTTACTTTGCAACCGAATAGTTGTGGGGAACCATTGACTTCCACAGCATTTTTAGGTCCATACTGTCTATGGCAGTCAAAGCGTCTAATCAACTGTTTGGTTGCTGACATTCTTCAAAATGTCTTTCTTTTGTGTTCAGCAGAAGAAAGAAACTCATTCAGGTTTGGAACGACTTGAGGGCGAGGAGGAAGCGATGACAGAATTTTCATTTTTGGGTGAACTATTCCTTGAACAAGTGATCTTTCTGTTAATAATCACACAAATCTTAGAGATATGATAGAAGTTACAGCTGTTGGGTCCGATGGGTCCTGTTGGTTCGCCTTCCTATGGGAAGTCTTCTGAGGACACATATGGAAGTACTTGATTCTGTTTTACAATTTGGCAAAGGCTCCTTAATGAAGCAGCTGTGTGGATAATATACATCTCAGCCTTAGATAGCACTTTCACAGGCCGCCCACAGTCTGTTCCCTGACTACCGGATGCATATTACAGGGCAAAAAAAGCTGGAGCTGGCTGAAATCACAAGCTTCGTGCTGATTGGCTGGCCCTAAAGGGATTTTCAGCGCAAAATGAATATTTTGTGATCATTTACTGACTCGTCTCATGTCGTTCCAAACCTGTATGACTTTCTCTTTTCTTTGGAAAGTGATTTTGAAAAATATGTCGTCTGTTGTTTGTGGAAAAAAATAATTGTTTTGGACCCCATTTGGAATGACATGAGGGTGTGTAAATGATCACATTTTCATTTTTGTCTTAAAGGGATCATGTACCCAGAAATGTATTCACTCTCAAGTTGTTCCAAACCTGTATGAATTTCTTTCTTCTTCTGAACACAACAGCAGATATTTTGAAGAATATGGTTAGCCAAACAGTTGATGGACCCCATTGACTTCCATAGTCCACATCAAGGATGAAAACTAATATTTCCAATTCAATGAGAGTAAAAGTCCACAAGAATAAAACAATGAGTTTCTATTTTGTTTGAGCATTTAAAGTGGCAGACTTCTAATAAATAAACAATATTATCGTACCTTTGTGTGAACACAGATACAGTTATCGATCTTGGTGTGAAAGTGCCTTAATTGCCCTTGGATTAATCAGTATTTTTTGGATGGGTCACGAAGTCTAATAAGACTCTTGTATGTTGGTGTGTAAAACTAACTATGGTTGGCCATTTTTGTCTGAGTGGACATTTCTGGACCAGGATTATTTGACTGCAAAGTGATGCTGATGTAGAAATGTAGGACGTGAAAAACGAGAGCACATACTAGTACACTATTAATCCCAGAATGCCGAGTTAAAGTAATATAAAGCACAACAGAGAGACACACAAGTTCTTCTTTAAAAGAGGAAGAACACAGAAAACAGAGTCAACCTGAAATAGAATTAGTGACCTATTTAGCGTCCCTGTACATATCACCCTTTGTGGCATTTGGTATGTTTTGAAATGTCAGTATACTTGTTAGGTTGGTACCGTTTCAAGCGTTACAGGCCATTAAGCGTTTGAATACTTGTACATGGTTTTTAGTGTTTATTATCTGCATTTCTACGCCTTATCTCTCTTTCAGAGTTGTAGACGCTCGTCTCTCAAAATGCCACAGCAAAAGGATATAGTAAAGATTGCCATTCAGATGCCGGGCGCATACCCGCAGCTCATTCAGCTAGACCAGGTGAGTTGTCACGCACTTCCTGTCATGAAAGGGATGTTGACCAGTGTTCATGCAAAAGCCCGAAACTCGTCGGCAGTCAGCATTTGAGGAATAACAGCACTGTTCATTCAGGGTCATACTGAAGCTCACACAGATAAATTACATAAAGACCAAGGGTTTTAAGAGGAAGTTATATCTGTACATACTGTGCTACAAGTTTAAGTTTGGTAATAGCAACTTTCTCTTTGAATTTACTTAAATTTGAATGCAGACATGATCGCTATTTATTGTATCAGATTCAGAATGACTCATTCTCATTCGTTACAACTTATCAGAATAATCAATAAATGTGTATTAAATAGGGCTGTCAAAACGATTAATCGCTATTAATCACATCCAAAATAAAAGTTTGTGTTTACATAATATATGTGGGTGCACTGTGTATAATTATTTTGTATATAT
>JAOTRC010000015.1:10643169-10663674 GCA_027497675.1 Cyprinella lutrensis | reverse complement strand
ATATATTGTGACAACGTGCTCCACATACAGAAAAAAAAAACATACTGATATATTAATAGTACATCTATGCCAACCAATCGGTTTTTATTCTCCTTCTTAATATCCATTGTGTGTGCTATGCTACAGAATCAAAAACACAGTGAAACTATGGTAAATTTCAGTATGAACATGCTGTCAAATAAACAGAAAGGTGATGAAAATACAAGTTGGGAAGTCATGTTAGCATACTTATTTCAGTTCTAAACCACTTACTGTTAACTAGCGGCTAGCCTATCCAGTGTATGGATGGACGGACTCACCTCAATAGGTAGGTATGGACTCTCCATGACTGCCTTCAGTTCAGATATCTGGTCTTATTAGTTATCATTAATATAAACGTAATATTAATTTTAAATCATTGACTCAGTTCAACGATGCTTATCATTAACGCGGCAGGACTGTCAACGTCCTAAACATTCAAGAGCACGGGACCATCTGATAACACCCTCTCGTTGTCCCTCCTCACACATTGTTAAAAAGATGCACCAAACCCCAACATTATCCACAACTCGTTCCGCTACACACCCGAAACAACTCAGAAATGCGAGCAAAAAACAAAAAACATTATTTTCAAAGAAAATAATAAAGAACTATCGCAAGAACAACACTAGCCATCACGTGCGAGAAGCGCAAAGTCACCCGGGAAACGTAGTTTAAAGGAAGACAGAACCTGACATTGGGATTGTGTGTCGACAGATGGCGCAGTAATTCACTTGAATGTGATGCGAGCACATAAAAATGAATTCTACGAATTACTTCATAATATAATTTAGTGTACAATATATTATTCTTTTTGCATAATTGTTCAACATTTTTGCATTGATGCAAAGTACCTCTGCAGCGTCAATACACAACCAGGTGTCTTTATCTTGACCAGGTGTAACTTATTCTGTCGGTCATTCTAGGGCCTAAAAGTGCATGTAAACTAAACATGTTTTGCCTGACAACAAGAACAAAAAGCTAGAGGTTAATGATAAAACATTCACCACATAATTATAAAAACACAGACTGCTGTTTGTACAGTATAAATTTATCGAACAATTGAATCAAATAAAATTGGATTACGCATGCACGCCACACTCAAGCTCGCGACCAGCATATCCATCAAATTCAAACTTGCCGCGTAAAACGGTTGGCGATTTGTTTGTGGTAGACTTGATATAAAAGCTTAATTTAAACTACTTTAACTTAGTATGTAGTTGTTGTTGTTGTTTTTTTTTACATTAAACCAACAACATTACAGCATTTTAATTTACATTATGAAAAATAAACCTGCCGAAGTAAGTTACTTATCTTGACAGGATGGATCCAAGATGACTGATGACTAGGCCACACAGCGAGGGTGCCTTAGTTACAAGTATGTGGTTTACAGTTTGTTTTTGGTAGTCTTAATATAAAAGCTTACTTTAACATAATAACGCTACATAGTTGTTAAAAAATAAGCATTTTTTACATTAAATCATCGTATGCTGACTGACAGAAACGTGTGCTCCACTTTATTCATTTTTTTTCATATTTTGATTAGCAGCTAGGTATTACCAAAAACCAGGACACTCGTTCTGAAAGTTGCTGATATCTACAGCCTTGATGACAGGAAAACATTTCAATTCAGTTGAAAAATCGCTCCTCTTCATAACATAAGGATCACGTCCAACATATGTTTGATTTTTTGTTTATTTCTTTCTCTTATAAATTAGTACAATATCTCGTCCATTGCGCTCTTCACTCCCTGCCCTCCATCTGAATTCCGTGCGTCATCGAAATCACGTGACTTAATGTAATAGATTGTTGCTGAAAAATGTATATCTACCTATCTGTCTGTATATCACCATATTAAATTAAAATGTTGATGACCACAAATAGAAATATATCCTACTACAAAAAGTCTATCTATCGGTTTGTCATGACCATCCTTCCATCAACATTTTAAATAAAAATGTGGATTAACACAGGAATACTACAACAATCCGTCATTCCATCCTTCCATCCATAAAGCTTTCAATTAGCATAAAAAATTCTGTGAATGTCTGTACCTGTCTCTCACACTGTGCTTTTCTGCTACCCATAGTCACTCTGCGAATTGTGTAAATGTTGGAAGAAAGAAATTGAGGCCAACTATAATGGGGCAGGAAACCGTATACACTGGGACAACTGACGGCCACATCTCTGGTCCACAGAAAAGTGGGAAGTTGCCAAGGTGTTAGGTAAGTTACTTTCATCATTAATAACCATCGTATTATTATAGTGTTGAAACCGAGTGCATTGACTTGATGCAAATGGTCAAGTGTCAGTGAACAAAAATCAATGTCCATTACATTTGTATCTTGATTGATTGCATCTTTCCCATGGCAGGCGTATATGTCACGTGGGCACAGCAATCATTGTCAGTTTTCACAGTTTGATGTCCCTGCCATCCTGTACTTAATGAGTTCCTGGAAACATTTCAGCAACATCCCAGGTGTGAGAGAAATGTAAGTATTGGGAAATGCAAATATTCTGTTTTTCCCTTCAAATAGTAATTTTCAGCATGATGTCACTCCGAATCTCTGTCTCTCTATGTGATAACGCAATAGAGTGGTGCCGGTATGACGTCAGAACCAGAGAAGACTAATTCAACAATGTTTTTTTTATTATTAATTCAATTAATTCAACAATTTTAATTTTTCTTTCGAAATGTTCAAATGTTTTTTTTCTCTCTCTTCAATTTGATTAAAATAAGGTCTGTGGTAAATACAACTTTTAGCATATATACAAAATTCAAGAGGTTTTTATTGCATATAGGGATAGTTTGTGGAACTGAATTTGATGATTAATATGTAATTATAATATTTAAATTTGTTTGTTAATATATTAGTTAGTTTGTAATATATCTATGGAAATATTGCTGTAATACATTGAGACTAAAAGATGCAAGAAAAAAATGGATCAATACTTACGTTTTCTATAGTTTAATCATTTAAAGTCATTCCCTGGATCATTTATTTGGTTAATTTGAATTATTTTTTGTTTATTTACTTTGATGCTACTATTATTTAAGCAGTAGTATACTGTAATATACCGTGTATGTTTTTTTGCAAGTGTTCTTGTTCTGTAATAAAAAAAGGGAAAAGGAGAAAATAATCCAAAAGAACAGAAAAGATTTGGACAGCGGAACAGCATTAAAGACAGATACATAAACAGACATACAATAATTTAACTTTAATTATGTGACAATTTTACAATAGCCATGTCATTCCAAATCACTCAACTTTGACCTACAGTTATTGAATTATTTACAGAGTAGTTTCTCAGGCCATAAATCTTTTAGCTGCTTAGAATGTTCTAAACATATGAAACATTGTGCAACAGCAATATAATACAATACAATAAACAGATTCAGCATTTAACACAATTTGCACAAGTAAAAATAAACACTAAAAATAAATAAAGCTTGTGCATAATATTCAGCTGCTAGCTCTATAGGCTATTTATTCTATTTTACATGTGATTGTCCAACAAGCATAACTAACTTCCCAGCGTTTGTTGTATACTTATACATCAAGTCATCAGAGAAGGTTTATATAAAAAAGGCAGTTTTCATTTTCAAACCTTCTGCCCATCTGCTCTCGGTTCTGAAAAGCTGACCAAAACCAAAATATTTCAACACTGTAAATACATTAAAAAATAATAATAATTTTAGACCTACATCTAGATCTCATAAAAATGCTTGTATTTCACACTTTGAAATTGTCACATCTATTATCTTCAGCACAGCAGACAGATGTTGCTCAGAGACTAACCAACCTGATAAGAATAACAATAATTCCAAAAGATGCATTTTATTACATTCAGAGAAAATGTGTTACAGTGTAGTTGTGCATATCATATTGATCATCTTTAGTTTAGACCTCGAGTGTTTCAAACTGCCCACACTTCTAAAACCAGTACATTTATAAGTGAACTGTCAGGACACCGGGATATACTTTATATGTACACCAGGGCATCTGGTCACCTTACAGAAATGCTACAAAATGCACAAAAAAAAAAAAGAAAAAAAAAAGAATCCGAACTCATATGAGCGCTTCTTAATACACTGTTTTAAAAGATATGTACAGCGATTGACAGTGATCAGGGTTTATTAAGGCACTTAAGAATTGGATAGCAGGAGCAAGTAAATGTAAACCTGAATATTTCTGTTCTATTTTATTAAATGTATCTAGTGTATGTTATTTATAAAGATGAAAATAATTAGACAACCATTTTGTACAGTATTTTAGAAATGGCATCCGAAAAAAAAGCTGTAAGCATCTGGATGCCCCAGGTAGATAAAATAATTTCTGATTATTATTATATATATATTCTGAAAGAGAAAACTTCCTGATGAGATGACAGTTTTGTGCAGTCCAGATGTTCACTTACGTGACCGTACCTGATGACGCGTGTCAGAGTTGAAAGACTGAGCACAACGGTGTTCTGCAAATTACGGCTTATTTATTTGCCGCTAGATTACCTCTGTGCAATTTTGTTTCCTCCTCTGCAGGGCTCTCTTCAGCAAATACATTCCCTTCCCCAGTGCCGGTGGGGGTCGCAGGGATTTGAATTGAGCTGTCTGACATCTGAGACAGTGTTTCTGGGTCTTGCTCCGAGTGCGGTTCATGGACTGGTGAGTTGGGCGTC
The DNA here is from genome assembly GCA_027497675.1 of Cyprinella lutrensis. Taxonomy (NCBI): domain Eukaryota; kingdom Metazoa; phylum Chordata; class Actinopteri; order Cypriniformes; family Leuciscidae; genus Cyprinella; species Cyprinella lutrensis. Next base: position 10,658,979 of record JAOTRC010000015.1, on the reverse strand, counting down.
GCAGAAGAAGAGACGGAGCGCTACATGGGAAAAAAGTGAAATGTGTTTGATAAATACATATTTAATATATATATTAAATCAGCAAACACTGAACCAGACTATTTAAATGTTGAGTAAGTAATTTCACAGGCTGCAGGATCAGCAGTGGCCAATCAGGTAAAAAAAACCTGTTTAAAATAAATATATAAATATACATATAATTATATTATTACAGACTTACATTATAGTAATTCAATTCAAGGTACATACCTGCAAAGAGACACTTGATCTGTTGGTTCTGTCCTTCAGTTTGGACCATGTTCCTTTCATTCCTGATTTCACCGTCATCTCCAGCGCTGCTTTTAACAGTTTGGGCGTCTCTGCACGAGGTGGAATAATCGGGATGGGCTCCTTCTCTTCCTCTTTCTTCTCAGCTGGCTTTTTATCCTTCATCAACATTTTCCTAATGGGCAGATAGCAATATTACACCATATTTAAACAAAAGCTTAGTCTGGAAATGACATAGTGAACTATCGTTGAATCATCATAGTGGAAAATGAAAGTAAAAAGGGGAAATATTTATCATTGATGATTTTCCTTTCTGCAGTTGCACTCACTTTGCTTTCTTGCGGAGCAGTTTCTGGGATTCCGGATAGTGCACGATGATATCATTCAGGTCTTTTTTGGTCAGGATGAGTAAGTTAGCAAACCCACGCGCTACAACGTTAGCTGTTCGTCGGTTTACTCCGCCTACAGCAAGCAAGCTTTATTTGGGGAAACAGACAGAAGATCAAATTTGACAATGAGGGATAATTTAAGACAATGTTCTGTATACCAACAACATTAGATACAGTTGCCCTCACCTGACCTCTCCAAACACCGCTCCTGCTTTTAGGGTCACAAACACAGTCTTTCCATCGGGACCACCAACTACCTGGACTTCCCCTGCCTTTATAATGTACATCTCACGGCCCACTTCATCCTGTAACATGATGTATATTTCTTTGGTACGATGGCTTGTCTTTACCAACACAAGTATGTATAAAAGTCTGTTATGTAGGCTAAACATCATCTTTGTGTTTCTTGCCTTCTTGCAGACATAGTCTCCTGGAAGATACACCACTGATCTGAGCCTCTTCAACATATCAAAGATCATCTGTCTATCGCAGCCCTGAGAAAGACACAATGAAAAAACTCAAGGCAAGTTAAAGAACTGTTCTGGGTTCACTCCCGTTTAAAAAATATATATGTATATTAAAAAAAATCTTCCAGACTGGCTCTGACTTTTGGTAACTAGCATTGTCTTCTGGAGATTGTAAAAATGTAAACAAAAGTTGTGTTGTGTAATTCCAGCCATAGCACTTGCCTGAAAGAGTGGCACTTTGCTGATTATGTTGAAGCTGACATCCACTGCTATGTCTAGCCTCATCTTATCAGGAAGTTGATCTAGAAGTTCTTGTTCATCTGTGTGAAACCACAAAAGGTTAATTTTTATTATATGATAATGGATGGCCAGATGGGTTTATGGATGAATGTCTGTAATGTAGTTTTTCATTGATGTCTGTCTTAGCGTCTTACCCAGCATGCCTTGGGACTGCCACGTGTAGCTGTACCAGGTTTTCACTCTGTTCTGCACGTCTTTAGGTATGCGGTAGGAGGCCATGTATTTAACTGTGTTATCCACACAGGCACGATAGTTTGTCTGAGCCGCCGTAGCTGCACCCACAACATCTCTCATCTGACAAAAGACAAGCCTCACTCAATGATGTTAAACACTAAAGTCTTTTGATCCCTTTCACACCATGATAATGGCCTTACCTGACCAATCATGATGGAGAACACAAACACTCCAATAAAGTAATTGATGAGCTGAAACACAATCTCAAAAAGTGTTGTGGGTCCTGGCAGGCCGCCAATAGTCAGCAGAGTCTTCACAGCAAAGTAGTAGCAGCGAATGTAACTGAAAAAGTCACAAAGCAATCATAAATAGTAATTATATTTCAAAACATAAATGTTGAAAATATTAACAACGAATATTAAGTCGTTGTGATTATATTACATTCATAAACATGACTACATTAACATATTCCCACCCACATTTACATATTAACGCCTATCCAGCAGATTGGCCTACTATGATAAACAACAATATTATGTTGGTGCATCAATCCCACAATCACAACAGAGGTCATTTACATGTACATTTCTTAAAGGTACAGGAGCAAAAACAATCAGTTTAATGGTGTTCATCCGAGAGAAGGTGGAAAATTACCATGTAAAACTGTTTATGGTGCAGAAAATTTGGACTAATATTGTATGTGGAGCGGAAGAATATATTAAAGCTCACACTGTAAAACAAAAAAGTAGAATCCTTTCTGAAGCTAAGAAATTTGGACTTTGAATATAATGTGAAAGATCAATGGTAGATTGATGTAAATGAAAGCTAATAACAAAATTGATTCACATACCTATTTCCCGTCCCATCATAGGACCAATCTGAGAAACCCAGACCTTCATATGAAGAGCCCCAGTAGTACAAACAGGCATTGCAATGGACCGCATAAAGCAGGTAAGTGGTGGTTCGAATGACTCTGATAAACGAAATAAGACATATGAACCAAGATAATAAATTATTCAGATAACAAATGCCCAATACAAAAGTTTCTAAAAACTAACAGCTAACCTGTAAACATAAGCGTTGGTCAGGATAGCTTCCAGACGCTTGTTGAACTCAAAGAAAGACATAAACTGCACAAAGGAAAGACACATTAAAGAATTAACAAAGTTCATCATGGATTGATCTTGCTAAATCCCAGCTAAACGGTGAGAGTAGCAGCTTGCCTTCAGGATCCGGGGTAAGCGGAGAAGTGGATTAAACCCTGTTTTGAAGTAGAGAAGCTCTAGAGGAAGTAGACTGACAACATCCAGCTGCAACAGAGGAAATGAGACCCTTAGGAGCCGTTCACACAGAACACATTGTTTTTCAATGTAAACGCGCTAGACAGACATCTTCAACCATTGCACTCAAGTCTTGTGTCTTTTGCAGCATCTCGCGCATGACACAAGTTAAAAGTTCAACTTTTAAAACCCGTTCCACTAACGTTTTATAACAGCAAAAGCGCATTCAATGTGAACCACCCCAGAATACAGAATGTGTCCAAGTACCTCAGAGCATAAACATGAAACAATAAATGGCATAAATGTCTCATTACCTTGAATCGTAAAGCTTTGATGTAATTATTTCTCATTTCTTTCTTCTCGCTCTAAAAACAAAAAAGTTTGCAAAACACCGGGTGAAAAAAAAACAACTGTTTTACTTTACATATTCTAATATTTTGCCTGACTATATTTACCACAATATCCCCATCTTGCACAAACTGAAGTCGGGGTTGAAAGACCAGGACGTCCAGAATATAGACGGCATCACAAATGTAGTCAATCAACAGCCACACATGGATGTTATCCGATGTTTGATAAGGAAACGCCCAACGCACAGGAATCATCCAAGCGCTCCAGTTAAACGCCAAAGACACGCAAAACAGCCAAAGTACGTACATCAGATCTGCAGAGAACACAATGTGAGATTTCATCGTTTGTTTTACTAAATTGGTTTAGTGCATTAGTGCACTGTGATGCACTAAATTTTAAAACTAAACAATTTTTTGAGTTAAAATGTTAAAGTAAACTGTTTTAAATATATTAACAATGAGTATGACTCATTAAGTTCAATTCATTTAATTAAACCATCAATGTGCACCCAATGTAAATTATGCAAAAAAAAAAAAATCAATTATAAACCTTATGTCTAGTTGCTATTAATGTTTTAAAAAGAGAGCAGAATGTGCAGTTAGGGAAAAGGGCGTGAGAACCGCACAAAGAATGAAGGAAAATCAGTAACTGATTGGATTTATGTGCAAGTAATGGAATGTCGAGACAGCTAAAATGTAGACAGCTGTAGGCAAGTCAAAATGAGTCCACAGGATTACAATGAAGAAAGGAGAAGTAGTGCTCACTAGTGAAGGGGTCAATGCTGGTTGGAAAACGGTACTGCAGAAGCCGAGCAATCCTGGACTGAGGTTTTATTTTGCAGCACAGGAGCTTCGTTTTCTCATCTTCTTTCTTGGCGGGGGCCTCGGGCACCTCCTGCTCGGTTTTCTGCTCTGCTGGAGGTTCCGGAGGAGGAGCTGGAGCTTTCTTAGCTGGGGCTGTTCATAAAAGACCATATTATTTGCTATGCAGACTTAGATATTTGGACACTGAAGTCACTTAAAAAGTTTTAATTTCATAAAGTGGCATCTGCAAACAAATGATGCTACAGCATCCAATTACTTTTAAAAGTGAGGACCAATATCGCCAATATCCCAGATGGTTATACTTATTTCATTAAAAGAAGCAGAAATCGTAATCACAAATAAAAATACGATTGATTGTGCAGCCTTACTATATCTATTGCCTTTCTGGGAAACAATTTGTGTGCTTCTGCTGCTTTTCTTTAAAGTAAATGCCATTGGTGTGTTATGTTGGGCTTAACTCACAGCCAGGCGGTGTCTCATCGTCTGAATTGTCTGGATCAATCAGTTTCTCTTTGACCCGCTCTGTTCTCTCTTTGAAAAGCTTGACCAGCTCCTGTAATCTCTCGTTTACTACGGTACTTGTCTGGCTGGCAGAAGAGGATGGCCGTTGATTAAGCCTTAAGACAGAACATAATTAGTACATTTAACATTTAAATGATTAGATAATTACATATTTGTATATGTTGTTGCTAGGTTTCCCAAAGCACATTCTAGAACATGCATAATTTGCAACCAACCTATATCCATGATGTGTTTTTTAATTTAGGTGCATTCATTTTAATTTCAGATTTTATGAGTTTATTTGTTACCCGTCATCTCCACTTGAGATGCTACTCTGGCTTGGCCAGGCCCGGACTGAGGTTTCTAACTCCTCCTCTTCCTCATCATCTTGTGAGTAAAGTCTCTTGCTGTAAGACAGAGTTGAGAGAAAGTTATGATGGACCTATACAGGACTGGAATTATAAATTAAATGAGCAACAAGTAACAATAAATGCTTTAAACAAATGACATTTGGATATGATAAGTAAGGAAATGATGAGTAGTCTTCACAAACTCAAATACGCACACAAATGTACAGAATAAAATGGGGAATATGGATTGAGATGAGTCCTGAAATAGACTTAGTGATTCTTACATCTTGGTCCAAATTGTCTGTGGTTTTCTGTCTCTGCATACACCGTTTGCATCCAGAAAAATAAGTGTGTGTATGTGTGTAAGTAAGTGTGTGTGCAGACAACAGAACAGAAAAGAAACAAAACATGAAATGTATATTTGGATTTCAATCGGGCTTTTCACAGTTGAATTTGTGAACTCAATGATATTGTCAACCATGTTTCACATTTTATGCTGAGGGTTTATAGATTTTCACATTGTACATTTTAAACCCTGAATTAACATTTTAATTAGCATATTAATGAGATCTATGATTCTAAGAATGTTAAGGAACGGTTCCAGTTATATCCAGCCAGATTTTTCTAACTATGCAGAGTCTGTACGCTTAGCTGGCAACATGCACCTTCTATTTTTTTTAACTTGGTTTGTCCACAAGATCATAACACCACCCAGGGACATTGTTTCACAGTCGAAAAAGAAACTGATGAGACGGAACAACAAACTCCTGAAGACATAACAATAGATGCACTCATTGGCAAGCGCTTGTGTCAAAACTTCTGGAGAGATATAGCGCAGATACGGGACACTGATGAAACTTTCTAGTGTCCCATGAGTTGTCGAGCACCTGAGTTCGCACGCGCTATCAAATGAAGTATACTTTGAAAGGATATGTTCCGCTGTATTCATATACTAGCGTTCGAGTCAAAACTGAAGTATACTTTGGGCTTTACGCTAGCTCAGGTCAAGTGTGGTGCAAAAAAAACATTTACTCTTAAGGTGCAGTCACATTTACCATTGTTCAGCGAATTTTCACAGGCAAATCCAGTCGTTTCTATAACAATCCACACGATCGTGAATTTTGTGTGAAGCCAAAAAAATTCAAGTTGGCCACATGAATTCGCTTTTTTGCCTGCAAAATTTAGCATAAAACCACTCCTTTTCTACATTCAATGTGATTAATGAAAAGAAGGCAGGTTTACCTGCTTCGATTGGCTTTACGGACACCAGGCACAGTAAGGGTTTTGAGGTTGGGATCCTGTGGGTTTATTATAGGGGGTATAGGGCGAGATCTCCCTCGGTCGGAATCAACATCTTCCACATTCACGGCTGGGTGCACACTCAGTCTGGAGCTCACTGAAGACAAAAGATTATACATAAAAGAAACCTTAACACTAAAACTTTCAGTAGCGTCCTCTTCAAGACTTACCTTGAGGTAACCGGGCCTTAGAGTCTGAGATCAGTGATTGGTACATGAAGAGGTCACTTTGTTTACTACAGGCACCCACAATCTAATGTTCTCTAAGTCACACTTGGCAGCAAGGCATAGTACCGCAAAGCATAGCACAGACTAATCTAATAGAAAAAGGCAACAATGTGGATCACCTGAGGGTCTAGCAGAGGTGGGGTCATCCTCAATGTGGAAGGCAGGGTTGGAGACGCCTGACAACTGCCTGGAAGGGGTGATGGGTGGCAGACGGGGGTAAGAGGGCACATTGGGCAGATCTAGGATGGAGCATGGGGAAGAGGGCGAAGGGGTACGGGGGGAATTAAGCGGGGACTGGCGGACAAGGTGGTCCAACTCCAGATCCCTACTCTTCAGCGGCTGCTCCTTGGGCATCCTGTTCCGGCTTAAGTTTGTTGAGACGGCTCTGAATGTTAGTGTAGCACTGCTGGGCACACTGTGGAATGTTGCTTATCGTTTGTGGAATGCTGGATATTTTTTGTGGAATGCTGGAGAGTTGTTGTGGAATGTTGGAGATCTGTTGCGGAAGGTTGGAAAACTGTGGAATGCTGGTGAAATTTTGTGGAAAGTTGGACAACTTTTGCGGGAGGTTTGATATTTGTTGCGGAATGTTGGACAGCTGTTGTGGGAGACTGGATAACTGCACGGGGAAGCTGGGAAACTGAGAAGCACTAAAAAACGTCTGGTTGGGGAATTGTGGGGCGATTTTGGAGAATTGCTGGGAAAGTTGTTGGGGGAGCTGAGAGATTTGTTGCTGAAGCTGAGCCAGTTGAGGAGGGAGCGGCGGCAGCTGTTGGGCGATCTGAGACAAAGCAGGGGGCAGATTGGGCATGGAAGGCACTTTGGGCAGGGTGACGTCAATGTCTATCAGGAACTGGTTGAATTCGTTGAGGGCCTGTGATGCATATGGTACACGCATGAAACAGCTCTTCAGCGCATCACATCTGGAAGGGACTGTGGGGAGAGCAGCACATATTCAATTATATTGTATGTTGCATGATTTGTTTACAATTTTTGATGCTCAGTCATATAGAATAACGTCGGGAAATGCCAATTACATTGGGCCCAAAAAGTATTGCATTAGATAAAATAAATGATCAAACCAAATGGCATTTATTTTATTTTACAAATAAAATATCACAAGAACATTATTGTTTATTATTATAAAATAACATAAGCAGACTTTTTAATCATAATAAATTCACAAAAATAAATATGTTGATTAACAAAATAATAAATCTAGATATATACTAGAATGCAAGAGTAAGGATTCTTTCACTGGACGCAAAATCGAGAATTATGAAACTAACTTTTTTTATAAATGAAAATTTAAACAATTGTTATTTTATTTATTTAACACAAATTATTTAATATTATAGTATATAATATTATAGTATTAATAATAGTATTATTTAATTCTTTAAAGACTACTATTATTATACACATTTTGTTTAACAAGTTTTAAGGAAAAATTGCATTGAAAATTAACTGAAAATTATACTATTAATTTAAGGGATAGTCCACTTTTTTTTTTTTTTTTTTTTTTTTAAATAAGCTCATTTTACAACTCCCCCAGAGTTAAACAGTCGGGTTTTACCGTTTTCGAATCCATTCAGCTGATTTTCTGATATTTAGAAGAATAGGTGTTCAAGGTGTTTGCGAAATAAATTTTCGAATGACTGATTAACACTCACCACTACTCTCCTCTTCAGTAAATGTACTCTCCACCTACATAAAGCAAAATTACAGAATTGTGAGACATTTATTTAAAACAAAGAAGAAAAAAGCAGCACTAGTACAAAAAGAAAATATGATCACTGCTATACGGTGCTTATGATTACAGCGTAAATCAGTGTAACTTCAGAGAGAGTTTTACAGTATGTACTTGGTGTAAACAATGGATAATAATATCTGTGAAAAGCCATTTACACCGAGGTAAAACAATCTATTTAAAAGTACATATGTTATGTAATAGTAATAAAGCCCAACGTAAGAACACTTAAAGTTTAAAGTTAGATGGACAGTAAAAATATATTACCGGTGAATTAGTTTGTGAAACGGAGGTGCTGGTAATGGACTGAGGCTGCTGAGTGATCGGGTCAGGTTCTTCTTCAGCTACACTGGAGTCTCTGGGCTCCTCCTCTTCATGAAGCTCTTCAGGTTTAGGTTTAGGTTTAGGTTCAGGTTCAGATTCAGGCTCTGGTTCCTCCTGAAGAGGTGAAGAGGACTTAAACTCCTCCACAGGGGTTTCAACTGCAAACGCAGTGTTTACAGCTTCAGCTTCCTGTCCTTCTGGAACAAACTCCTTAACCAAAGGTACTTGACACCTGTGGATACAAACAGCATGACGCATGAATCAGCATCTATTAACGTTACATAAACAACAGGCTAATCACATATGTAAGCAAGCAACTAACACATCTGTGTCAGCTATAAATAAACTCGCATAAGCACAATTTTTGCATGATGGAACAGCACGGGGCGAGATGTGTCTGTTTTGTTTTCCTAAAACCTCGTTTAATAGGATGGTCATTTATTTTAAACATTCGCAAAATATTAAAACCGAAAGCTATAAGCGGTTCACGCGTCATCGTCATTGTATTCTACGTTGATTAACTTACTTTGAAATCAGACCCGGTCTCTGAGCGCTTCAGGTGATGCAGTGTTCTTATCCGTCCATTTTTGTGGCGTTTGTTTAAAAATGAGCGTGATACAGATGTTATATGTTGACGCGATTTATTAGAACGAGATAAATGTTCATTCTGGAAGTAAAGAACCTGCGCCATCCATCACTGCGACGAGGCAGAAAACAAGCATCTGAGGCGGGATTAGTAACTATAACAACCGAGGAGAGGGCATCGCGAGCCTCTTAAATGGGATGCAATGCGGTTGCTAGGAAATGCGTGTACCTATTGTAATGTGTATTTTAATTTTGTATGTGGCCATATTAATATAAAAAGCAGAAGCCACTTTTAGTTCAATTTTGTATTGCAAACACAGACCAATGTGAAAATAGAAACTAGAAACTATATAAAAATGATTATTCTAAACAGAAAGAGACATCCCAGCTTGTTCACCATGATATTATACTATTTTCAGATGTCTTACTCTGCAATTTGACTCCGTGGGACTTCTATATCACTGTCCTCTTCCTGCAACACTTGTAGTCTGTGACACAGAAACATTCAAGTTATTAGACTAGCCTCTAGGACTATATGTTACAAAATATTTTAAACCTATGTTGACAAAATGTAGAATTTTAAGAATCATCATTTAAAGACCATACTAATGGACTGCTAATATAAACATTGGGACCCTGATATATAGCCCTAAAAAGTCACACTGAAAAGTGCATGATTTCATTGCAGACGCCACTTGGCTTGATATTTTGTGTGTGTTTGTAGATACACAAACACACACATAATTTAATAAATAAATATATAAATATATTTTAATAAATAAATTAATAAATAAATATAGTGAAAGATATATTTACAAACTTTGTGTTAGATGTGATCAATTACTATTGATCTAGCACAAATTTTTAAATATATATTTTTACATTCTGAAACCTAACAAGTTTTCTTTTTGAGAAACGTTTTACTTGAAAAGTTCATCTGAGCTTTAATTCTTTCAGATAAATGCCACTTTTCAAATTATAATAAAAAGTAATTAATAAATAATTAATAAATGCATATTTAATTCAACAAATTAATTATAGTATTTGAAATATTACAATAAAAATATTATAATAAATATAGTAAATCATTATATATAATAAATGAATTATTATAATAAAATATTAAAATATTTTAAACTTTATGTAAAATTAAATAAAATGTATATACATTTACTATAATAAAATATTATAATACATTTATAATTTATTTATAAATAAATGTAAGTTTGGGCCCACTGGTTACTTTTGCTATATTTATATGCATATACAATATACTGTATATGTTTGTCATACACAAAAAGAGTATATCTGATCGATTTCTTGTTATATTGTGCATGAGTTTGCATGAATTACTCTTGATCAACATCTTGATCAACATCTTCAGGCTCTTCCGCAATGGTCTGAATGCCGTGCCGGGCCTGTGTTAACTCCCTGACAGCCATCTCTGCTGTGTGCCGTGCCACTTCTTCTGCCATGCGGGCCATTGCTAGACGCTCCTGTATCAATCTGCACCAGAAAACAGCACCACAAGTAAGCCTGTTTGTAAAGTTACCTCAATTATTCAATCATCATGCTGCCACTGTGCTTTTAGTCATTACCGTTCCTCCATGATCAACATGGCGGTGTCCTCCGCCTCCCTCCTGATGCTCTCGATCATGGGCGTCCATCGGGCAGTTTGGGTCTCTGCGTCCTCCAGCTCTATGTTTCCTTGTGAGAGTGGAAGAGATTGTTCCGGTGACCAAGGCGTCTGTGGATGGGACTGATGTTGTGAATATGGAGGTGAGTTCGCTGTTTCCTTTGCTTGAGCCTCATCTTCAGAGTCGACCTCCTCAAGAATGAGATCAGCAGGAACTGATCGAGCACTGCCTGCTGAGGACACAACCATGCTTGAAGACTGCTTTTACAACTTAAAATGTCATCAAGTGATTCTGTGCGGGATGATTTTCAATATTGTTCCTTTAAATTTAGTGTGATAAGGCATTTTTGAACGCAAAAGTCATTCATTGGCAAAAGTCAATTATTAGCCTGGTTTGTTTTTCATTTAGGCCTACTTTTAAAATTTCAAACATCAGGATACATTGGCATTTTAGTGCTTAGAAAATAGGAAACATCTGTAAGATTAAGTAAGGCCCCCTATAAAATGAGTTCAATTGTTCCTCTCAAATATGTTATTTATTTATTTATTTATTATGATTAATTACTTTGGTTGAGAGCAAAATTATTTGCATGCATTTTCCATGGAATTTAATTTTATATATTATTTTAGCCAATAGAGACTGAACTCTTTACACGTGTGCAATCATGCATTTTCCGTTATTAATGCAATGTATTAATACAATATTAATAATTATTGACATGATGTATAACAAATATTACTATACATTAAATACATAAAGATTAAATGACAATAAATAAAAACAAAGTGTGCAATACTGTTCAAGAGTTTGGGGTCAGTAAGATTTTTTTATTTTAAGAAATACTTGTATTTAGCAATTATACATTAAATTGATCAAAAGTGACATAAAAATATGTATGTAACAAAAGATTTCTCATTCATATAAATAATGTTCCTTTTTATTCATTAATTTATACTCATCAATGAATTCTGATTCCATGGTTTCCACAAAAATATTAATCAGCATAATGTTTTCAACATTGACAATAATAAGAAATTTTTTCTTAGCAGATTATTAGAATGATTTCTGAAGGATCATGCGTCACTAAAATTTATTTTTTCCTTTAAAGAAATCATTTAAAATATATTAAATTAGATTGATAAATTGTAACAGTATTTTACAATATTACTGTTTTTTTTATCAAGTAAATGAAACCTTGGTGAGCTGAAGAGACTTCTTTCAAAAACATTAAAAACAATCTTACCAACCCCAAACTTTATTACATGACTTAAAAGCAGCCACAAATACAAGGCAATTCAATATGTTTTTAAAAAGTGGTTTCTCACGACTCATTGCATTTAAGGAAAAAAACATATAAAAAACATATTCTAGTCAACTAATAAAACATACAGTAGAATGAATAATTACATCTCATAAGGATTACAAATGCTTTAAGACTTGTACAGTCAATCTAAATGTGAATTCACAAAGATCACTGCAGCAACAACAAACACCCATCTGAGAGATGCCAGCCATTCATACATTATTCAGTCTAAAAACATCAGTCTTAGTTAGTTATACAGTACAGAGAATATCAAGCATTACATTCAGTAGATAGCTGCCTGGTCATTCAAAAGAGCTACAAAGCCACTATTTAAATGCATCTGTCTCCACTGTCCATTTGTCTGTGACTGTGTAATGCTGTTGCGTGCTCTCTCTCCTTTTGTTTAAGGGGTTCTCAGTGTCCTCCCCCCTGTAACAGAAGGAGAAGATGGACTGAGTTATGAGTTTGTCCTACACTGTAACAGAATCGCTACCCTGAAGTCTTGCTACTTATATTCTGATGTCTCACAGAGTGGGTCATGTTGTTACGCATGCAATGATCTTTACACATTTTCATATTCTACTGAAACCACACTAGAGTTTCCAGGAAACCAACTGAGTTTGTTAAAGGGATACTTCAGGATTTAGCATTAAGCTTTGTATTAGTAGAAAACCTGTAGAATTGCTTTCCACCCTCATATCCCCCTGAGATGTGAGATTTATGTATTTTTTTGTCTGAAAAAAATCCTCCGATGACGCAAAAATCGTCATGATTTTTTGGCCAGAGGCTTAAAGCAACACTAAGTACGATTTTTTTACCTTAAAATAAAGTTTCCAAAATCATTTCAGTGGTTCATTAAGTCTAAACAGGGTGAAAGGCACTTCTGGATTCTCTTTGCGGTCCAATTTCTGCTATAACCACGGTATGTAAGATTTCCTGATCGGGTTGCTTTTCTGTAGTTCTAATGAGACATAAGAAAACTACAAATTTGACTTGATTTATGTATCCCATTAACAAAAACAGTGTTGAAGGAGTGTAAAAAACACAGTGTGAATAGTGATGGAGGAATGTCTTACTCACCATTTTGCACAATCCTCTCATCCTCCTGGTGGAAAGAAAGAGAGTCAATGGGGAGAAAGAACTATTAAACCAAGGTAATAATGTCAAAGCATTGCCCCTTACTTACCAAACTTTCTTTGTTTCTAAGCACCAGCTGTGGCATTGAAAGTCCCAGGCCATGAACAATCCAGCCCACCATACTGAAAACAAGACCGCATGGGACATCAAGTGGATCAAATCTATGCCAATATGCCTGTAATCACTTGCTAAAGAATGAATCAAATTTGACATGACTCACCTGGGAGTTTTTGGATCAACCTCCGTCATGCTGGTTACTGACTCTGGAGGAGGTGAATATACTGTTGATTTGAGAAATTGTGTTTTGTGTTTTACCAAACGTGAATCTAACAGTTACAGCCTTTAAAAATCAAACTTTTTCCAGATGATACAGTTTGAACAATACCTTTGTTTGAGCATTGTGATGACCTCGGTGTTGAAGAATTGGAATTTGGGGGTCTGGTCACATGGTGCGGTATAGCATTCTGAAAGCCGCTCTTTATCCAGCTCATTACACTGGTCACACATTGAAATAAGCAATAATATTTCTTAAAACAACTTTGCAAGGGGCTGTGAAATCAAAATTGACAAGTTTTTTTTTTTTTTTTTTAAATGTGCCCTCATAACCTTTAATTAGGGCAGAGCACAATCTGTCACTCACATGAGATCGACCAATAGCAAACCTCAACCGTCCAATCAATTGACAATGGACAACATCAAGTCCTGTCCTACATTTTTTTCTTATTCGACAAGCTGTTTCACTCACATATACATCATAATATGGAGGAAAAGTCTGACTTTAAGTCTCTCTGATATTCCCAACAAGTGATTTTGAATGTAATAATGATGCTTGCCTTAGCAAAAAATAACTAATACACCATATATCACCATTTTCATTTTCCCCTGTGTGCTTTACAGAATGACACTCACTTGGGAGGGAACTGAGTAGGGATTTCCACCTCAGATACCTCATCTTCTGACACTAGCTCTACTACTGGTATGTGTGGCAAAGGCTCTTCATCTGGTGGAGAGATACACAAGTATGAACTCACTGATACTAATTCAACCATAGAGCGCATTCATATAACTCATACTTTTCATATAACTCATACTTTTGTAAACTGTCTGATACACACCTGGAAGGTCATTGGCTTCATAAACCTAAGGTAAACAGAAAAAGAAAATGAAAACAGAAAGTAAGACAAAAGGAAACAGCAGAACATTATTAATTTTGATTTGCAAGAATTAAATGTTATTTTATTTGATTTATTATTAAATAGATTTTGTTTACAAATGACTAATAATAACAGCAATTGGATTAGGATTTTCTATTTACATTTTGAATATGTTCTTGTGGCGAGCGGGACGAGTGATTGGCGTGATTGATAATGAGTGACACCCATGGTACTGTCTTGATCGCTCATCCTTTATGCTTCCGCTCCTCCGTGAGAGATACGAGACCGGTGTATCGCACAGAATTTTTTTCATGTCAATTCAAGATTGAAATTTACCAATCACGTTACCGGCCTCGAGCCGTTCTCTCACGGCCCTCGGCCTCACCCTGCTCGCCACAGTTCTCAATAAAATAAACATATAATAAATATATTATAAATAATAAATAAAGTAAAATATATTATAAATATTATAATAAATAATAAATAAACATCAAATTGAGAAAGATAAATTAATCATTATTTTTGATACATTTTATCTAAGCTTTTAGTTGTGTCTACACTGTAAACATTTCTTTTATCAATAAATTAAGACAGTATATTTCTACAGTACATTGCTTTATGTCGTCAAAATAATTTAAGCAATTTACAAAATAAACGAATTTTTAAAGATCTTTTAATGTAATATAATTTGAAATGACTTACATATCCAAGTTTATTGTACTTTTACGGTATACATCATAGATTTAATATCTAATATTTTACGGTGTACATCATAGATTTAAAGTAAATAGAAAAACAAAATGAAAAGTCTTGCACCTCTGTGACTTCTTCAGATTCTGGAGTCTCTTCCTCTATGTATTTCTCATCAGGCTGTGGGACCACCTTTCCAATTCCCTGCGAGATCCAGCCAATAACTCTAGCCCTGGCAGACAGAGAGCACTCACTGTATGGACACTTGATGCACAAGGATTCTTCACTGATATTACTGGTAAGAATATTATTCATTGCCTTACCTGTCAGCAGCGCCTTCCTCATGCAGTGACTGAAAGATGGTTCAAAGAGTTCATTCGCAAAGAAAAGATTTGCTTTGAATGCACACTATATCCAATACTAAATGGTGTTAAATATCAATCATTTGAAATGAAATCAATACTTTAGCATCAGAGTTGGCTCTCGTAAGATGAGGACTCCCTGCAGGTTGTGGCAGCGCACTCGCAAAACCATTGGAAAGCCAGTTTAACATGCCATTCTGAACACTGAAACAGAGAAGCAGGTTTCAGGTTCAAACATTCACAGAGTGTCTCATTCTATGGATAAGATCAGTCAAGACTCACCTCCCCTGTGAGGTTTGGGATGATTGGTCTTCCTCCCTTCCTGTTTTGTATGAATTGAACTTCTCTGCATGACAAGAATATAGAAAGAGGCTCATTGTGCATTAGTATACCATTTTGATTGATTTTATAGTACTGTAGTATTACATTTTACCTTCTG
>JAOTRC010000015.1:10610890-10643069 GCA_027497675.1 Cyprinella lutrensis | reverse complement strand
TTTTGGACCTTGAACCGTTTGGTTCCCATTGAAGTCCATTATATGGTGAAAAATCCTGGAATGTTTTCATCAAAAACATTAATTTCTTTTCGACTGAAGAAAGAATGACATGGACATCTTGGATGACATGGGGGTGACTAAAATTATCAGCAAAAGTTTTTTTAAAAGTGAACTACTCCTTTAACATTTATTGGAAATTTGTTACAAAATTACCTGCATTAAGTGCAAGAGCGGGTGTATAGATCCCAACACCCACATAAATGACCTGCAAAAAAGACCCACACAGTAACTCTCTCCAAAAGAGCCAATGAATGCATTAAATATGCAAAAATGGAAACTTTATTTCACAACAGAGAAGCTAAAGCTTACCATCTGAAAAATAAATGTAACAGTGCCACATATACGGACGGCTTTACAGAAGCGCAGCTCCAAATACTGCAGGGAATGAGATGTGAGCATTTTTAACAAAGGGATCAATGACAAAAGAACAGTGCAAAACTCGCCTTGTTATGGGGTTATGGTGGTCTCTAGATAATATCTGTAATAATATGTGTACCTGATAAACACTGGTGAGATGCAGTCTGTAGAACACAGGAATGAAAATGTGTGCTGGTATCAGGAGACCAAGAATGTAAGAGCAGCCAATGAACCAGTACTGCGTGCCATTGGTGTAGACCTCAGCCGGCGTGCCAATGACGGCCACAGCCGACTGGAAGGTGGCCATGAGAGACAGAGAGATCGGCAGGCACTTCATTCTCCTGTCTGCGAACAGAAACTCTCGCGTGGTGCTCTGGCGTCCTCCGGTGAAGGCGTAGTACAGCCCGATGGACATGGAGGCCACCAACAGCAACGCAAATATCACATAATCAATTATAGTGAAGTACTTGGGTGCCGATGGATCCATACTGAGACTGCAGGCATGAAGCGTGATATTAAAGTCTCTGTTGCGTGATCAGGACAAAGGTCAAAGCCATCGGCCTGCCAATCTGATGACGACCTGAAACATGTCACACACACACACACACACACACACACACACACGCTGATAGAACATTCAGTACTTATTAAAGTTAGGATTTCATGTTATGCTAGTATGTTGACATTTAGAGTTGGCATCTAACACGTCATGTTACAGATCTTTTTGCGAATGATTCATCCATGTTTGCATTTCGTTTTTTTAACTTCCAGTCAAGATGTCAGACTTCTGGTGATGTTTTGCATCATGTCTTCTCTAATCATTTAGTCAGCTTTAAAACTCACCCTGCAAGTTCATGTTCATCTACCTTTGCTTTTGAGTGCCACTCCCACATTCCAAAATCCATCCAATCAACAACTGATGCTTAGAATCAAGTTCCCGCCTTACATTTTTTTTCTTTTCGATAATCTCGGACGCAAGTTACATCTGTCTTCGTTTTCATTGTGACTTTAAGAAAGTACCTCTATACCACAGTAACTACCCACTTTTTAGTGGCCTTCCCAGCAAGCAAATTTAGGTTCTGAGAACATTCTGGGAACGTTAGATTTTGGTTCCCAGAATGTTCCTAGAACTTTGCCTTAAGGTTAAGAGAACGTTCCCGGAACATTCTCCTTACGTTATAAAAATGGAACCTAAAATAACCTACATGGAACATTCCTAAAACGTTCTTGTTTGGTTCCCAAAAAAATAACCTCATGGGACCATTCGGGAACGTTCTGTGTTTGCTGGGTTAGTTCTAGGCGTTTTGGGCCTGAATCAAACCAAGCAGCTCTGAGATGAATCACATTTCAATTGAAACATGAAAGTATTCGAAACATCTAGGAATGGCGAAATATGATTGTGGACCTACCCAACGTCAACATGAAATCAACCGATTCTATAACGCATTGCTGGTATTATTGTGCCGAATTGCATCACTAGTTCCCCTTATTTTTTACACTTAGTTACATTTCAACCAATTAGTAGTATAGAAACATATTTTACACATCTAATCAATTCCCATTTACTAAAATCACATCCCAGCCTCCATTTTAACTCATTGAATATCGTCTTCCTTTGAAAATATTATGTCATATGAATAAAATAATAAAACGACTTCGGGAGCATACAACCTACGTCATATCGTCATCCCAAGAAAGTACTGTGAATTGTGACCTGAATTAGCATCAATAATATCTATTTTAAATACCACGTCTACTGTACTTTGTCTAATTGGTGGATCTCAATTCAAATACGTGCTGTATAGCAAAAAGTAGCTATTAATATCTTTTTTTTAATGTTAAAATTGCACATATAAATGGCTTAAATGCAAGTGTATAACATCATTTAACAACTTCAAATCTAGAAGTGAGCTGTCAAGAAAGATTTAAACTAGATATACATATATGTAGCCTATGTATGTACTGTACTATGTACTTCCAGAACCCAACAGTAATAATATAAATAGGTACATGATGAGTACGGTCATTTTAAAGTAACGTTACCATGTTATATATCACGGTACGATGGATGGTATCATCTTATTAGCGTGTTTTTGTTTGTTTTGTTAGGAATCAAGGGGTCAATGAAGGATGGTGAACACATCCAGGCACTGCAGGGTTAATCGTTCCTGGCAGTTGTAACTAGTCCGCTCAGAGAAAAGACGTCACTAGATTTCAACTTTACCCCAAATGCACTCCTAGGACCAGTATTCATGTAAAAGTGTAAATATAGCATTTACTGAATTATCTACCCAGTTATCGCTGACATTAGTTTATGAAATGCAATTTCACTTCCTTGTTATTGTTAGTTAGTTGTTGGGCGCATGCGGTGTTCCTCATCAACACAAGCACAACTAGTGCGCGTGCAGAGCGTTAACGTTTGCGCCACATGCAGGTGTTCTTACCTAAAGATTCAGATCAGATAGAGCTTCATACACTTCATGTGTCATCCGGTGGGCAGACAGTGAATAACTGTCAGTGTTGCACTAATGCACCGCTTCCTCCTAGTGTTACAGTTGCCATCGCGCGTGAAGGTTAATGACTGACTGAGCTACTTTGTCACAGTCAAACTACACCTGTGCACCTTACAATTTACGATCTCGTGTTTCCCATTTAGCGTGTTTCCCACCACACACATATGCAGCTGATTTTTTTTTCGATATAAAATTGATGTGAAATAATGACATGCGCATTATAAAAAAAATACATCCACGTGGGGGAGAATAGAAAACCCAGATTGCCTGGCTGGCTGCGCAAACAGCGCGCAGTGATGATGCTCTAGAGCGCGGTTTGTGTTTTAGCTTCCGGGGTCGCACGTGACACAACAGCGCGCCAGAATTCCAAACATTAGATTCAAGAAGAAACAAATAAGCAAAAAAGTGTCAAATATTCGCGCGTCAATAATAAAATAGTAATGGACTGCCAAATGGAACCAATGGAGCACGGTAAACTTAGGCAGTTTGTTAACATCTAAATGTGTCATATATCAAGACGTTTTGAAAACAGATTGTGTTATTGCCTGCTGTTCCATATGGGCAGGACACGTATGACTAAATTTATTCTTCTTTTTTATATTTTTTTTAGATGTCTCATAGACGTTTTGATTCTTAAGTATTCAAGTGCCTGGAAATTAATATGGCAGACACTGTATACAACTCAACTCACTTTACAATCAAACTGTTTTACAGATTCAATTCATTCAGTTTAATCTAATTCATAGAGATATTCTTTATTCAGTTTTTTTTTCAGACAATTTTTCATAATAACCCATAAAAGTTCTTTAATCTCATGTCATTTAATTTCTATATATATTATATTTCATAATAATGTCTAAGCTGAGACACGATGCAGGCAGCCTAATGGGGACTCTTTAAAATGTTTTTACAAAATGTTTGTTTATTATTAGTACTCTGCAATTATTCTACAATATGGAAAATATTGCTGCTAAAAATGAGTAACTATATCCAGTGTTTGTCTTGTGGTGTAAGCATATTTCACTAACTGTGTAATGCTTTTTAATGCAGCCTGTGTTTATGTGTCGTGTTATTTACCAGGTGTGCTGAATCACCTGATGGCTTTAGAGAGAGGAATGACACAGCAGGACCAGCATCAGTCTGAGAGGTTAGAGATGCTCAAGGTCAAAGCTCTGACTCTCCGTGCCAAAAGAGATCAACTCAAACGTCAGACAGATGCCATCAAGGTGAGGCGGCTTTGAAATAGTCAAGAGACATTGATCTAATATCTGACTTTCTCTTTGATATTTGTTAGAAAATGTAAAAATCTATTTTTTAATGTAGATGCTGCTGAGTAGTATACATATCTGATTCATACTGCTGTTGAATATATACAGACATATTGTACATAAATCATATAGCAGATCTAGGCAGAAACCACTTATACTTTTAAAACTGCGGATGACAACTGGAGCCTGTGTTTATGGCAAACACAAGGTTATTGTGCAATGATGTGAATGCTATTATAATTATATTTATAGTTATTGTTGGTGTAAATGGGCCTTACTATATATATATATATACTATAAACTTATTGTCATTCTATCGCAGATCCTTAAAGATAAAATCAGCAAAGATCTTCCTTTAAATGGTGATGATGATGCTGGCGGCCTCATAAAAATGCAGCAGTCTTTGTTAACTGCTTGGAAAATGCAGTTGAAAGACCTTCAGCGTGCTCATCACTTAATTGGTAATTATATTCACATCCCGTTTTAATGGTGATATTGATCACTCCTAGATTGATCATGCTTCTGTTTAGGCCTGATCGAACCTTCTGTTTTTTTATTAGGTGGCTATGATTTGGTGGAGTGTAAGGAAGGGAAAAGTGTGTGTGTGTCTTTTCACACAGCTTTTGAGGGTGTGTATTTGGAGACATATAACATGGAGCTGGATCTGACACGCACCGTGCAGATCTCCCGCCATAACATCCCACCGTCATTACCACTCGAGAGTTTGGCCAAACAGAACCTGCAGAAAGACCTGAAAGCCTTCCTGCAAACCGTCAGCCAGAACCTCAATGCTCTAGCTGGTCGCAGAAAGCAGGTTTCCCTCGTCAAGGTATTTATATGTCAATTTTTTTTTTTACACACACACACACACACACACACACACATATATATATATATAAAATATAAATTATATATAAATCTATATACATGAAATTATTTCTTAAATATAGACAAGCATGTGTGTGTATTTGTATATATAAAATAATTGTACACAGTGCACCCACATATATTATGTAAACACAAACTTTTATTTTGGATGTGATTAATCGCGATTAATCGTTTGACATCCCTATTTTTTAACGTGAAGGGGTTTGTGAAGTTAGAATTGGCCATTTTGACATTTTTTTAAGAGAAAAGGAAGACAAAAAATATAGATATAGAGTAAAAAAGAGGGAATGGCATTATAAAATGTAGCAAGCCAGGTTTGAACCTGCATTTCTGACATGAGCACCATGGGTCAATACAATATGTCACAACATATGCGCTAACCGCTAAGCCAGGGGTCTCTAACTACCGCACTGTTACTGTGAAATTCAGTCACAAATATTAGTAAGGTGTGTTTTATGAGCACAGGCTTTGGTTTACCGTTGTGATTGGCTCGTCCTTCAGATCGTCCTGTGTATCAGGAGGATGTGGCACGACCTTCGCCACCCAGTTAAACATCCTTGAGAGAAGGGGATAAAACTATTAAATCAATAAATATCTCTTAAATACATACAGTGTCTCTAATGATGGAATAGACTATGGAAAAATGGCATAAACTTCCATTATTTGATCATCATGGAGTAAGTGTAGATCTTAACCTGAAACAAGTTTCAGTTAATTATGTTTCATCCTCGTCAAGCTTAACCTAAAACCCAGGACCCTTGCTGAGAGCTAATGCATGCTTCATATGCTTTAGTCCATAATGTTCAAAGAGATTTGTTTCTAGGACAAGGATTTCATCTTTAGGGAAAGCCCAATGAAGTTCCTATTTATCCAAACCCATAGAGCATCTTTACAGGGAAACCCCACAACTGGTTTAGAAATAGAATGATGTCATGTTTTTTTTTTTCTCACATCCATTGTTTGATGAGCTTGTTAATGAACAATATATGTAGTTTTTCAGACTACAAAAGATTTCCTTTTCAAATAAATGAACTTTCTATTAATCAAAAAAATCATGAAAAAATGTATTACAGTCTCCACAATAATATTAAGCAACAAAAACTCAACATAATAACGATAAGAAATGTTTCTTAAAACACCAAATTAGAATATTAGAATGATTTTTAAGTATCGTGTGACACTGGAATGGAGTAATGATGTTGAAAATTCATCTTTGCCATGAGGAATAAATTACATTTAAAATTATATTAAAATAGAAGACTTTTTTTAAATTGTACAAATATTTCACAATGTTGTTGCTTTTACTGTATCTTTGATCAAATAAATTTAGCCTTGGCGTGCAGAATGTGCCTTGCATTTTGCGCATAAACTTCCTCAAAAACACAGAAAAATCTTACAGACCCAATTGTTGTAATGGTAGTCTATAAACTAACATTGGGCAAAATTAATAAATGCTAAAAACCTATTGTTTTGTTAGTTCATGTTACTATTGTGCTAAGTACATGCTAAATTTTTTACAAATAAAAATTTTAATCACAAATCACTGGTCAGGAAATTAGCTAGAGTTGCATAAATACTGTAGATAAAGTAACTTTGCATGGAATAGCCTTCCCTATATTTGCAGGCAGCTTTTTACAGGATGAAGAGTCAGTGTTCCACTCAATGTTAATGGCTTCAAACATTAAAAGCTTAGCGTTTAGCCATTTTGGGCCTGCCTTTTTTTTTTTTTTGCCACAGCTAAAACCTAATTGGTTATATAAAGCAAGTCCACTTCCTAAAACGTTGAGAAATTAAAATTTTCCTATGATAAAAGGGTCAATTAATATATACATTCACTTGTTGTAATCAGATCTAAATTACTGCTCCCTTCTAGATCTAGAGCAATATCAAAATTCATAATTTTAATGATTCTGGGGGGAAAACAGGTATTTTCAAAAATGGGTTTTCTTACCTGAATGCTCAGCAGTGGTTGGGCATTCCGTAGGGATTGACACCATCCAGAGCGGACTTCAGCAGTCTGTGGGGATTAGGATTGAGGCAGGACTGGGCAAACGGGATTAAATCTTGAAGGACGGTGCTACCCCACATAAGATTGTACTTAAAAACAATAGTAGGCTAGCTGTTTTCCAGGTACAGTCAAAGTGACTATATGAACAAATGTCTACATTTTTAATTATTTGTAAAACTTGATATGAAGGTGGTCTGTGATTATGCTTACTTTCCCAGGTAAAAAAATGGCAGAACATTAAACCATTATACTTAAGCACACACAGCTAAAGTATAATATCATCAGCCAATATCAAGAGTTTATTGAGTGGATCCAAGTAAACTACATGATTTAGAAGGAGCTTTGAGTATAATAGTTAATTACGGTAGCTCTGTGTCAGTTTTAGATGGTATTTAAACACACTGAAGCATAGCCTGCGTCATCAGCTCCGCTCTCTTGAGATTAACCCTGCAGCTAAGCTACAAATAAAAGTATGCAACATACAGAAAACACGTTCTCACACCCAATTGGTAAGATTTGGGTATTTATGTAATAGGCTAACTAATCAGAGCTGACAGCAAAAGAAATTAGCAGAAAGTAGCATCCAAAAAAAGCTACATCATAGTTTTGTTAGCTTAATATGCCTCTCTTTATCCTGCACGTGAACTATTTATTCCTGGTCCAATTAAGTGCTACAAGTAACACAGTTACTGTGATTCTTTGACTTTTAAGGGTGAGCGCATCTAACTTGTTGCTTTTGGAAGCCAATCCCATTGCTAGGCCAGGTCTGAGCAGCTAAACGGCAGCAGATCCAATAATGAGATAAAGGCAGGATAAGCGCTGAACCAGTGAAGGGCCAGTGCAACTGATCAAGGGCAGGCTATTGCCTTGCAAACACAAACCACAGCCGTTTTCAGGCAAACCATGAACTGATCTCAGGTAAGCCCCTAAAGCATATCTCTTGTCAGCTCCCACAGGCCAGTGTCAGCACAGTGTCCTCGAATGTGATTGGTGGGAATGTAGAAAAGAGTTGAAGAGACAACTAATCCTCTAACAGGATACTGGTGGAGAGAGTGAAGAGGGGTCCTGTGGGTTTGTTCTTAAAATTAAAATGAGAAATGAAGGGCATAGCTTGTTAGAAGTAATTGTGGTGTAGTAAGACTAAGATACCCATAGATAGAGGAAAATACAGAATGTCACAACTTATTGTGGTGAATATGCATTTGACAGGTTTGACATCAAGAAAAAAGCACCAAAATGGCTGCAGCCTCAACCGCTGATCCCGTTAGCCTCTGCTGGTAGATGTCGTAACTACACCATCTGACTCTAACAAGCATCTTAGGATTGATGGTGTCATCATTCACAATTAGATCTAACGTTTAAGTCCACCTAAAACCCTTAAGGTTAGCCCTTTGTAATGCCTGATCAAACAAATATGTATAATATGTATAAAAAGGTCAGATTAAAAATTTTCGAAAGGGTATAAACAAAATTAGCGGGATAGTTGACTAGCAGTGTATTCAACCAGTTCACTGAAAGCGTAGCTGGTGTTTTCGTTTGTAATGTCTGATCAAACAATATAAGTATAAAAATGCAGACTAATTCGCAAACGGTACGCTAAGCTAGTTCACTGAAAGGGTAGCTAGAATAGAGGTTTAACGGCTAATTAAAAAAAAGTAAACGTACAAAAATTTAGAATTTAACATTTGGCGAAGGATAGGCTATAGGCTGTGCTAGCGTAATTGGCTTGTGGTGTGCTAAGCTAGTTCACCGTAAAGGTAGCTAGGATAGCGTTTTCTTAATTTGAATATTATAAGTTATAAAAATGTAACATTTGCGAAGAGTAACATTTTGCTAAGACTGTGCAATTATGGCGTTGCCTTGTTAGCCGTTTTAATATCCGATAAAACAAAAATGTATAATTTAACTTAAGGGAAGGGTAACTGTTAAGCTAGCAGGCTAATTAGCTATCAGAATGGTAAACTGTCATTCTGACTAGTTAGCTTGCAAAATTTAAGCTAAAAATAACAAGAAATATTTGGTTACACAACTAAAATGCATGTTTGAGGTGTTTTAACTGAAACCAACTTGTACTGATATATCTTAAAGTTTTCTAAGGCACGTTAATAAAGGCTACTTGAATGTCCTAGTTGAACTAACCTAATTCTGTTTTTTCTAAGCCCTGTTGGTGAAACCAAGCCATAATGGTCAAAATAATAATTATAAATAAAGATATATAACATTTATATAACATACACAACTCTAAATTGTAGCATTTAAAATATTTAGGCTTTTTCTAAAAAAAATTCAATTGGTGGACAGCTACATTTGGCACCTTCAGCACAAAACAGCAGGAAAATAACACTGACACAACACTACTAATATGTAACTGATATGTTTTAAAAGTGCTAATTGTTCTCAAACCAAAACAAAGGAAGTACAAAATCAGTAGAGGAAGTTTAAAAAAAGGCATACTTACAGCCATATACTCCATTTTATTGTAAGCAAGCTATATACCAGATAATATCTGTGAAAAAAGCAATACATGCCCTGCATGATTTACTCAACTGTTAATATAAAACAATGCAAATCAAAAATAAAACAAACAAAATTAATAGTCAAGGGAGTTTTTCATTTGGCACTACAAAAAGCACAAAGACATTCATATTGACATAAAACTACAAAAATGACACAGGTTTAAAACACAGAAGGCCATGTGGACAAAGAAAAGAATTTGCGCTTTTCGCTCAAACTGTGCCGCTACTACGAAAAGCCTGTGGCGGTCAGTAAAAAAATGATATTTCTAACACAGTGGTGATGGTCTGCACTATTAAGGCACAGATTCAGCCTTGAAAGGCACTGAAGGACACAATCCGAAGCCAGAATAGCCTCTCAAAAACAAAAAAACTCACAACTGGAAGTGTGGCAGGGAAAACAGAGGAAAGTCCCACAGGAAGACAAACTCTGAGGGGGGAAAATGAAGTAGGGGCGCGCGAATGTAGGTCATGGTGACAGTACAGCCACGCCTCGAATCTCCTCAATTCCCCCTCCTTGTCTTTGGCACGCTCAGTGGAACTCAGACAGAGGAAATGCTGGCAGGCTACAAGCCCCCCATCCCCCCTTTTCTCTCCATAAAGTCCAAAATCAGCAACATCTGTGTAATGCAAGCCAAGCTCCACAGGGAAGAGACTATAAACCCTGCTAAATGTGCGTGAGACAATTTATTAAGCCTGGCTTTTCTTTTAACCCTGCGCTTTCTGCAAGGACTCGACACCGAGTTTGCGGTTTCCTCCATTATTGAGGCTGGTTAGCAGAGGATGTGACAGAAATGTGCTGATCTGAGCTTGTTTTCATACATACGACGTTTCCCACAGTGTACAACCGAACAGTTCGGGCTCAACGGGAAAACAGAAACCTTGCAGACGGACGACTCGCTTGCAACATCACACACAACCGTGAAATGAGCACAAAACAATCAAAAAGTGCAAATTCTATGTTGGGAAGAGGGTTTTTGATTGGATGAGCACCATGAACAATCGAATGACAAGGTGTGTATGTGCAGAAATACTTGGCTGTTGGGTAGCGAAAGTGTGCGAACTTTGTCAGACCCACTGCTGCAGGGACCTTTTGCAGTGAACTAACACTTTGGGCGTCTGTTTCCTCTGAAGTGTGGTGATTATGATGTATATCCCTACCAGAATGCACAGCACCAGAACCAGAGGCACAGTCACCAAGATGAGGGTCATGATATGCTCATCAGTCTCATTCACTCTCCGAATAACATCTACTTCCTTTTCCTCGTCCTCTTTGTCCTCTGTCTCTTCTTCATCACCATTTCTGTTGTCGTCAGAGTCTTCAGAGTCTTGACTGTTGTTGGTTGTCTCTGGCGATCGGCTGTCTGGATTTACATTCGTTTCCACATCAAAGTGCACCCGGCAGCCCATGAAATCATTTAAAATTGATCTCGGGTATCCCGCGTCAACCTTCATTCGCTTGTTATCGAACCTCCAGTACTTGGTGTCTTTGTAGAAGTAAGTGTACGCTGTATGGAAAAGAGTTGAAATGGGAATTAGTGTAAATAAATACACTAGTGACTAATGATGGTATAAAATTCCAAATGTTTGATCAAACGAGATGCTAGCCAATCGTTGGCAGGCTCCGAATTCCAAAACTATAAAAACATGTGCCAAAGACGATCACGAACAATGGCGTGAAATTAGAAGTGAGAGCGGAACATTTCCAAGTCAAAGGTCTTATTGCGCCCCAGTTTTTCAGCAATGAGGTCACATTTTCCCTCTCAGCTTTGGAGTAATGGACTTGTCTCTCTTTTTTCTTGAATTTAGCTGTGATATTTTTTCGGGCACCCATCCCCCCAGCCTGACTCACCTCCATCATCGCTGAGGAAGGCCCCTTTTGGGGAGCCGGGAATGGAACCCCACACACTCACTGGTTTAGGGTAATCTTTATCCATGACACGGGATTCTTCACTAAACCGCCAATATCTTCAAGAGAAAGCAATAGTGGGAATTTTTTTTAATATTTTAAATATTATGGAAGAACAAAACACTCAATTTGGTTAAGCTATTAATCTGACAAAATTATTTGGTTAAAAAGGGGTGAACAAAAGCTGCAGGTTCAGTTTTACTAAAACGTGTTTCATTTCTTTATATGAGAGCCTGGCCAAAAAATATATGTCCGTACAATTTGGCATGTTTCATTGCGTTATCACAATTGAATCGAAGCAGAACTACGTAGCCTGGGAAAAAACAGACAACTTCTGGCAAATTTAGATTTGCTCTGAAAGTTAGTCTGGCAAAGAGCTCATTCAAGGTCATTTCCAATCCGTCGAAATCGCGGCACCAATCAGAAACGTTGGGGCGGGCTTTACAAGATGAGGACAGCGCTGGGATTTTGAAGCCTACATTACAAAGATGGATTCCGCCGTCGAACATCACTCGCTCGAATCAGCTATCGTGTCTGTTTTAAGCGATTTGAACGTTTCCTTTTTGTTAAAAAACGAGCAAAGAACAAAATTCGGAGATGTTTCTCCGCCGGCCGCCGCTCTGCATACGTCATCTCCTTCATCGCTCTGATTGGTTTTAGGTCTACCCACAACGTCCGTTGGTGACATCCCTCTGGAAATGATTTGTCTATGACGCTTTGCCAGATCATAACTCAGTTACAACTGAGAATGGTCTGGCTTTAACCAGGCTAACAACTACGCAATGTCCTTTAAAAAATCGTATGCTTTAAAACAAGTTATTAATTATTTGACTAAAGGGTGAAGATATCGATTTTCTGAGGCCGGACAGCACTTTTGGCATATATTAGGGCATTCAAATCGATTAACCCTATTTAGCATATATACGGTAAACACAAACTTTTATATTAGATGCAACTAATTAATCACTGGCACATATATAGATTATGTATATTTCATGGTTTTGTTTGTTTTAGTTTTTATTTTATATACAGTATTAAATTTGTCTTTAAGCGATGCTAATTCATATTAAAATAATACATTAAACCTTTTTTTCACACTGCAGTAATGATAATCCCAGATCAAACTGGACTCTAAAACAAGTTTAAATGAAATATGTTGTTCTATTGACTTCTGTGTTGATATCTAACTCCCAACCTCTTGACACATCTGGCCTTTTCCACCAGGGCCCGGCATGTTTACCTGTCTCCTCTGAAGAAGTACGTATAGCCAGATGGTTCCCACCACACTGCCGTGTCCACTCCGTCAGGCATGCCTTGACCATAACGAAACAAGTCCTGCGGGTATCCAGGTTCCACGTCTGCTTCTCTGAAAAGCCAGTATTTACTTCCTGCAGGATTGATACAAAACACAAAGAGCCACATTAGAGGAAAAGGGGAGGGGTTGCGTGGCTGAGAGATGATATCACAGTGCTCTCTATTCAACTAGTGAGATTGCACAGAAGGTGGTTTGTGTTGCATGAAAGCCAATTTCCTTTCAAGCAAATGCACAAATGAAACATGAAGTCTCACAATCTGCATAAAAACAAGATGATAACTGTGGCTCTTTCTACAACACATTCCCTACAGCAAACTTCTCTAGGTTTCTTCTCTCAGAATGAAAACAGAGCAGTCAGCATCTGGAGTTGAAGCTGACGCAATGCAGACGGAGTCCTGTGACGCTGCCAGACTTTCCTTCTCAGAGTGTTTTACAAATGACATAATTTGACTTCAAGATGCTGTTACAGCAAGAACAGATGTTTAAAGGAGAAGAGGATTGATATCTAGGAAATATTAAATGATTTTGGTGTTGTCATTTTTGAAGATGTCATAGTCTATAATTCTCATACAAACAAGATGCACATCTGCAGCTTCACTGGGAGAAAAAAAACCCCTGTAAATCTGTAAACCTCCCTAAAAAAGAGAACTACTTGAGAAGCAAAACTCCATATGGCATTAAAAATACACCTCACAAAAATTAAGTTCTTAAATATTGAATTCATAACTCAGACCTTTAAAGAATACAAATTTCCCATCATGTCGTTCATAGGCAGCGTCTATGTTCTCCGGAAGCCCCATCCAGAAGAAGGAGATCGGCATTGGGTAATTATCCAAAACCCGGTTCCTTCTAACCCTCCAGAACCAGCGACCCTGAAAAGGTAAAACAACATTCATTTAATCATAACACTCAAACAGAACGATTTGTGGATTTGTATGCTTTGTTGGAAAAGTTCAACCATCATGTTCTTGCAGAAAACTGATTCAAATTGTTATCAAAAACAAACAAAAGACATCGCTAGTGTTTTAAAATGTTCTTATTGCAGTTGCTAAGATGTTCAAAATGGTTTTTAGCACTTTGCTATGCAGTTTTTAGTATGTTTTTTTTTATCAAGAACCACTATAACCTCGTTCTAACCTTGAACACAAACATCTCCCCTCTCAGCATGGTGACCGTGTCAAAGTTCCCCTCACAGATGTCAGGTGCATCCTGATCCGAGCGTGCTGTAGGCCGGGGTCTATGGGTGGGGTTGACCGGAGGCACCCAGGGATTGGTGGGCTGCAGCGAGGGTCTGGTAGTTTTAGGTTGGGCCACTGTAGTGGTTGGCTCTGGCTCGGCAGTGGTTGTAAACAGGGTTGTGGTGGGAGTTTCTTGAGTGATGACAGTCTCTGGAGGACCTGTAAATACCAAACCATAATGCATTTTCACACTTAGCTAATCATACTCTTTTCCACACTGAATAGACTCCGAACACGTCACACTTTTCCATCCAGCACCAGAAGGCCCATGAGGCTCATTCAGCCTGCAGTGGAAGGCTTTCAAATGGAGAAAACAGACTCGTACACTGAGAAAATCGTTGGTGCAGAACCCAATGCAAATGGACTGAAGTCTCAAGCTCATACAATAGAAATATGTGGATAACTAAATTGTGAGCTCTACTCACAGTTGCATCAGATACACATTCTTGACCGCAAAAGTGTAATTTGGACTTATGCATAAAAGCGGAATTCACACTGACAGCAAACTTTCACCTTGTTTTTACCTCTTTTTGGAGATTTCAATGTTACACCAGACAAACGACACTAAATCTTCATTCAAATGATTCATTCAGAATTACTGAAGAAAACAAATTATTGAATCGAGCAAATTATTGAATCGTTCAATTAAAGAGATACTACACCCAAAAATGAAACTTACTGTATGTCATCATTTACTCACTCAGTTGTTGCAACCTGTATGAGTTTCTTTCTTCTACTGAACACAAAGGAAGATATTTTGAAGAAAGATTGGAACCAAAGTTACAATCGTTCTTCAAAATATCTTCCTTGGTGTTCAGCAGAAGAAAGAAATTTTGGGTGGCGTATCCCTTTAACCAATTCATTCAATCTTCTACAATTCAAGTAAATCACTCACATATGTGATATAGAAATTCATGCTAAGCAACAACAAAAATATTCTTTATAGGGCTGCCAAATGATTAATCGCGATTTCCGTTGTTGCTTTGTTTGGAACTTATTTGTTGGCAAAGAGACAAAGTAACTGTCAATGTTGGTTCACAAATGTAAGTATCTCAATATTAACCTCTCGTTTATAGAACTGTTCTGTAAAAGCAGTATCACGCACACAAATGAATGTGAATTCATATCATGGATACTAACTGTAATGGACATTATATCATGAACTGAATATAATTAATATAAATTAACTGAAAAAGGAAGTACCGGTATATTAGACTAGCTTACCATAGATCTCGTGAATGCCATTTATGTCATCTTCAGGTAATGAGAAGCTTTCCGTGTCCATCCACTGGTAGAAAGGCGACATGATGGCGGAAAGGTCTTTGGAGTGCTCCAACCCCAGTGCGTGACCCAACTCATGAACAGCGACCAGAAACAAGTCAACACCTACAACCACAAACAAAAACAGTGAGCCAAATTAATACATCTTATACTAAGAAAAAACAGAGAGTTAACTTTTTAAGACATTTAAATGCCGCTAACATCTAAAGGTTCTGTGAGAAAGTAAATGCTTAACTAATATAAAGTAAATTTTCTTTAAAGTAGCAGAAAATTGTTCACACCTGAGCCCTCCCGTTGGTTCAAGGTCCATGGCTCGTCTATGTCAAAATGTGTGTCTCCTCCCATTCCAGGACCTGGGAAAAAAGCATGTGCCAGAGACCCTCCTTCCCCATCGAAGAGAGACATATCGCCATGATACCCAGAGGCAAACAGTAGTATTATATCAGGGCCCTCACTGCCATTCTTTATCTCATGATATGGGACCTCCTCGAACCGCAGAGGCGTTACTTTCTCCCATACCCGAAAGGCTTTGCGAATAGCCTCATAGGTCTGCTCCTGGCCAACTTTGGGTGAGTGGTTCTGAATACTTGAGTAGGAAATAAAGAGTTTTTTTTCTGGTCATTATTATTGTGATCAATGTAAGTTGAATTTGTTTTTGTGTTGATGTTTCATTCACCTGTAAGTCAGCTTGTCCTGATCCCACTTGTGGCCAGTAAGTGCGTATCGCTTACGCCGAGCACCTCGCTCCGTTGACTCCTCAAAACGATCAGGCACTCCACAGCGAGGTCTTTTCATGGCCCTGGAAAAACAAACAAAAACATTATATACAGTAATATATATACAAACACACGCATATTTTAACATAAGTTACATATAATTAAAAAAAACTTATTTAAAATTATTATCTCTATTATTTTAAAATAAGTATAAACAGTGTTATTATAGTATTAATTATATACTAGCATATACCATGTGCTTTTAAAAAAATATATTTTGAGTTTTCAATTTAATTTTATTTTAAGTTTTAGTAATTATTGCATGTGTTTTTGTCATAAAACTAGTTATACTGTAGGACAGTAACTCATAAGAGTTTCAATTTTCTCAGTTAACTCCACACAATAAAAACAAACTGAGCCTCTGTTGTTGTTTCATAGGCAGTTGAATAAGAGGAAATCATACTTCAGAGTGGCCAAGTCCATGTGTCCGGTAACCTCCAGGCCATAGAAGCGCTGCATATCCTTGATGGCGCTAGAAAGGATCTGGGCTGACTGCATGGTGGACATCTGTCTGCTAGCCTGGGACAGGTACCCATATGTCCTCAGCCATGACTTTAGGAAACAACAGACACAGATAATGTCGGACATATTGGCAACTATGAATCAACGTCTATCCCACCACCATAATAATAATATACAGTTTGGTGATGTGGTACATGCAGTGGTGGTCTGAGCCTTTTGGGGGCCCTAAGCTGAATTGGATTTGGGGCCCCATCCCACTACGTGAAGTCACCTGTGCTTGACGATTGATTGACACAAATGTCATGCAATGGTGATGCATTATAAATGAATACAGTTTTAATACAAAATAAATACTTAATAAAAAATAGATGCTTACTTAAAAAAACTTTTACTTTACTCTTTTTACAAACTCTTCTTAACT
Source organism: Cyprinella lutrensis (assembly GCA_027497675.1). NCBI lineage: Eukaryota > Metazoa > Chordata > Actinopteri > Cypriniformes > Leuciscidae > Cyprinella > Cyprinella lutrensis. The sequence continues at coordinate 10,626,060 of JAOTRC010000015.1, read as the reverse complement.
TATTAAAACAAACCGTCTCATCTCAAAATATATATAAAAAAATTATTTGCTAAAATAATGACAAAACTGAGAAATCAGAAACAAAATAAGAGCAAGGGGTTCAATAATGACAATTATTGTTGAAAACTGTAAAAACATTATTGTTTCTCAACTGTCTCCATACAGTGTAACTGTCGTCAAAATCTTATTATTATTATTATTATTGGAACAGACTTTTAAATTACATAATCGAACAAAGTCTGTTGCTATAATACCGGTAATGATGTGCGCTCGTTGAATGCATGTACACAATGAATTTTTCCCCTCGGGGCTTGCCGTAGATGGGTCGTGCGCACTTAGTTCGGTCGCGGCCGTTTGGAGTTAGTGATCTAATGTGCGATAAAAGTGGAGAAGAGTCAAAACTGCTGTGTTTATTATTTATTCAAACTGCAAAAAAGGTAGGTATGTGATATTAGATAGGTTAGGTATGCAATTTTTGGGGTGGGACACATATGCCGCATTTTTCAATACTGAGGGGGACACGTCCCCCCTCCCCACCCCCGGTTCCTACGTCAGTTTGGATCCATTTTATGCTTTCTGATGGAAAAGAATGAACAATAAACTATGACAGAAAAAGCTATATCCATTATTAATATTTTTAATAATAATATTATTGCTGTTATTTATACAGTATCATTTTTATTCAAAGTTTTTATTATCTATATGACCATACATATATTTTCATCTTTGTTTTGGGATGTCTGATTGTAAATTGTCTGCATTTCTCACATTAGAGCTATTTAAATCCGGTATTAAAATAACCGATTGAGAAGTGAGATGTATAGAAATGTCATAAAAACATCCAATTGTAAAGTGTTCTTAAATGTGATGCCTTTCCCCCTAAACTGAACCTAAAACTCGTTTTCTACAGCTGTCAAGTCGATTAATCGAGATTATTCGCATCTAAGTTTTGGTTTACATTATCTATATTTGTGTTCGCGCGTCTGTGTACACACACACACACACATATTATATATCAAAACTTGTAAGATGCGATTTAATCGATTCAACGGTGCTTTCATTTTTAATCCTAAGGACCGACAAATACAGCCAAACGGAATTTCACATTTCGACATTAACATTAATAAAGCCACACGGTTTTTTCGCGTATTTTTGTAAAACACTCAAAACGAGGTAATCCACAAACCTCTGCGTTGAAAGCTTCTTCTTCTGCAGCTGTTCCAGCAATGTTGACAAACAGCAGGATGAAAATAATAGTAATGGGTCTCAGGGAGCGATGCGATCTACTCCTGCGGGCTGACATCTCTCCACTCCCGGGACAGCAATGAAAAATGAACACACAACCTTCTCCCCGCTTAAAGAAAACCTGAGAGATTGTACAGTCTTTTACCACATCTTCTCGGACTACAACAGAACCACCAATTTAGCACACGTTTCTCTTCTCCGGTCAAGTTTCCCCTCGTGCAAACAGTTCGTAACGGTCTCCAGTGGCGCGCGCAAGAATGTAAACTACAACATTAGCATGAGCAGCTGCTACACCTACTCAATATTGAATAAAATACTACTTGTTGATATTTGCATTGTTGACTATGTTTGACGTTAGTAAGTGCCGCCTGGAAACCCATCAAGAAATGTAGAGGACCAGGCGGCGCGTCCTCGGAGTGATGCTCAATAATTTTTTTTTTCTTTTTTGCAGGACACCAAATATGAGCATGAAATCTCATCTGAATCTCATGCTGATCTACGGCACGCAGTCGCACCCGAAGCCCTGCCCAGTTTCCCAGTAATGTGTTTGCTTTTATAATACACAAACCACATATTTAAAAAGAAAATACAGATGAGGGGAACAGTAGAGATATCGGTTGGTTTATTTACAGAACAAAAAAAATTACATTAAGCAAATTTGTTCCAATTTTAGTTCTCACTGACATCTGTTGGCCATATTCAGTACTGTAAAAAAGTTTGATACACAAAAAAACAATAGTAGCACTGGTTGATCAAAATGCGTCTTTCTGAGTATCTCTCACATTACAGCTTATTTTAAGTCAAAAACAGAATTTTCTTGACAGAGCATATAGGAAAATGTGTAAGGGCCCCTCATGAATAGTCCACGCAGGACTACCACTCCAATAGTTAGCTTGTGTTCTTGAAGTAGCTTGGAGTTTTATTTGAGTTTGAGTTTTATTTAGGTGTTTGTCAGGTGTCGTCTTATTCCAGCTTTAGCGAAGCTGATAAGGATGAGAAGGAAGACGCCCAAAGTCCAAATCACTCCCAATGGAAGCACCAATGTGAGGAGATCTAAAATGAGAATCCAAACAGTTCAAACATGATATAAAGCATTTGCTACAAATGGTATTTATATATTAAACACCATATATGAACATACTTATCTTGGGTAAAACTGGTAGCTCTCGTTTGATTGGTCCATAAGACAGTAGGCCTTGAGCCTGCTCCTCTTCAACAGCCTCTCTTTTAGATATAGTTTTACATTCCTAAAATTAAATCAGATCAGGTTAAAAATGGAAAATCTGATTGTCCAAATCCTAACAGGTAAAAAAAATGCTTACAGGAATACAAGACCATCCATCCTCAGGTGTGCAGAGATGCACAGTGCAGTGCAGGTAGAAACTGTGGGGCTCGTGTATAAACCGAAACATATCAAACGAGTAACGGACAGTCGAACCCTCACCGTTTCTTCCCACAGAGTGTGCCGTACCGTTTCCAAATGAAGTCGTTTTGTCTTTTACGCACCTTAAAGACAAAAAGGAAAACGGCATATTCTGAAGGGTGAAATATTTATTTGGAAATTATTGCAACTCAAAAGTAACCATTTTACAAGGTGGCGATTTCATACAAAATTATACAACGCGGTTCGTTTGGAAACGGACAAATATTAGAAAAGTAAAGTGGTGCTCCCTGCAGAGCCATACGACATCCAGCTCCCCCTCTCTGGATGCTATGGGTTGAGTTGACCAAGTCCAGCTAATATATCTATCTAATGGGTGGAGGGGTTGAGTTATAAATAGATAGAGCTCCACCATCACTGGAACGTAAGCAGGTACAATACAAAAAACATACTTAATACGCCTTAATTCGTGAATTCGTAATTGGCGCGTTTCACCATCAGTGTGCAATGCGCGTGACGTCTACGTTCGTCAGTAAATAAACTGCACGTGTCTTATGGAAGAACACTGTGGCCGGAGCTACTTCTCTCCATTAATGTCAATGGCGAGTCACGCAGGCGCTGGGCAACTCCGCATCCGAGTCGACCCCGGGATAAAATACTCCGAATATAAACACTTATAGGCGTACCGTAGTCATTCAGCATAAGTCAAAAAACACGGTTTGGAAAATGGATTCACGATGTAGCCTACTCGTTCATTTTGAACATAAGTTACGGACTGCAGCAGCTGATACAATGGCGATCTGTTGCGCGAGCGTCCACTCGCACATATGCGACAACATAAAATTTTAACTCGCACATTCTCAAAAAATGGTCGCAGTCTGGAACCCTGGGTTTTGGGATCAGGGGGTGGAGATGGGTAGGGCTAGGGTTAGGATCAGGTTAGGATTAAACTTATGCTTCATGCATCGCTACACTGTTGATAATGGACTTTTACTAATGAGTCCACACCTTATCAATTCGCCAAACCTACGAATCAAAGTTCAAAGTTACGAACTGCCAATTGGTTATGCTATTTAGAGACACTTGGTCTCGGATTTACCATTTAAAGATAAAACGATTTCCAATCTCACCCGTTTGCCAGCAGTGTGTGGCTAAAGCCTGACTTATCATTAGCTTGAGCAGTCTGTGAAGCCCAACACTCATTGACTTTCAGATGGAAGAAGTCTTCTGGCTCCGTCACTTGAATCTGCACGTAGATCTGATCCCCGAGCTTAATCGTAGGTGGGCTGGTGAAAGCCTCAATGTACGTGTGGTCTTTGAACAAACTCATCTCCACCTTGGCATCCACTTCATCCACCTTGACCATTCTCTCACTTTAAAAACAATCAAATCAGTTGAATACACTTACTTTATCGATGTAATTTAAGATCAGAGCATTACCTAGAAAAAGAGATGATTGGAAACGCCAGGCTAACTCTGCGGATGTATGGATAGATGCACTTGTACTCAATGTGCACAATCGGATCTCTCACAATGTTTCCGTAGACGGGTGGGTCAGACATCAGTGTTAAAGAGTAAACAATGTGCGTTATGTTCTTCTGTTAAGAGTAGATGGCATTTAGTAATATTTAATATGTAAATGCTTTTTTTCTTTTTTTAATGAGAAACAGTACTTTACCTCCAGAGGTTTACCTCCACAGGCAGAGTACTGGTCCATTGGTGTGTGCACTGTGAAATAAGCTGATCCAGAGATCTCCTCTCTATGGGCACGGCAGCTGGCGTTAGGCAAATGAACCGCTTCAACTCCCACATTGTAGTATTTGAAATACTCTTCATCCACCAGGATGGAAATGAAGTCTTTGCCACACGTCACATTCATTGTTGCGACTTGAAAAGAAAATTGTCCATTTAAAACAACATGACAAAGAAAACGGCTGGTTTAGTCTTAGTACTTGGCAAAAAGCTTGCATGGGGCAAAAACTTGTAATGGGGCTGGGAGATAAATTTAAACTATCTAAGCAAATCAACTGGTTTAAGCAATCTCTTTCAACAAGGCTGACTGTCCTTTACCCTCGTCACAGAGATCTCCGAAGTAGCCAACTGCACATTTACAAGTTTGCCTCAGCGACAAAATGCAGGTGGCCGGGTCAGAACATTGTGATATCTCACATTCACCTGGATGAAAAATTGCTTTAATATCTACACTTCATTGAGATGACACCATTTCCATTAAGTTACCTTACCAGAAATACTCCCAGCAGCACAAAGTAAGGCTGCAATGTGCAGAAGCACCTGTGTGAGGAAACATTACATGTTAAATCTTACACTAAAACAGTGATATTGTATTTCACCCCAAATTAAAAAAAAGTTAGGCGTTCACACCTTTGATTTCTGATACCGTGCCATTTTGTGACACAAAATGCTTCTAATTAGCGTTTGGAAAATTATTTTAGAAAATAGCAATTTCAAGTAACCTAGTCTACATGTCAAAGGGTTCCTATTGAAGTTAACATGGATTAAATACTTCAAAGATGAAACCCTAAACGAATTTGATGAGTCACACCTGCTGATTGGTGTATGATATTAGAGTAACGCGAGAACCATTAGAGTTCAACTAGTGGACCACCAATTCATTTTTTCATTCATTCATTCATTCATTTTTTTTTAACTTATACCCTAATGTTAGTTCATACATACACACATCCACTTTTTTTCAAGAAATAAAAGCTCAGCCATTTTTATTATTATTTTTTTTATTACCATATCTGTCTGTGGCACGAAATAGTAAAAGTAATGCTAGCTAGTATGCTGTTCCGAATTCAGCAGTCATGTGTTTTCAAAGAGCATGTGACTCTTGACGTAATCAAAACAAATCCATTCATCGGAGCTCGATTTGCCAGCCGTAGATGTTTGTAGGAAGTCATGTGAGTCGGGATATATGGCGGCTATGCTCAATGTCTTACATTGAAAAACACTGCGATCTGCTTCTGTCATCACTGGCGAGAAAATAATTATCTGGTTTATGTTCTGTACAGAAACAATCGTTTCCCCCGGATCACCGGCTCTAAAGTATTTAAGTTATAGAGGGCTTTTATTCTGCTTTGGCTGTAACTGCTCATCATCTGCTCACCGCTTCCAGTTCAGTGTCGCAGACAGCAGGTCCTGTTATTTTATAGGTGATGCTTGTGATTATATTCTGCCTCGGAAATAGATTTTAGGGCGCCGTTTTTGTTTGTAACAATACAAGCGTGTGATGACGAAAATCTCTTAGATGAAACATTAACACATGTATTCCGTCATACATTAACCGAACTGTCATCTAATGAGACATTCTCTTTATTCACTCACTGAGCTGTATGCAAAGACCAGTTTTAACTCTTATAGTTGTGTCCTATGCGTAAGTTAAGTTTTTTTCCTGAGATACTTGGAAAAAATGAACACAGAAAAGGATTTTTCTCCACTGACACCAAACATTGTGAGAGCTCTCAACGACAAACTGTACGAGAAGAGGAAGGTGGCAGCTCTTGAGATTGAAAAGTGAGTCATAACCTATTATTTGGTTGATCAAAATACATGTATTTGCATTCAGTTCCTGTTAGACTTGTGTATTCTTTCTTATTGCACTCATAAACATTCTACTGCATGCAGTAGTTTAACATGTATAGTTCCTTTCTCTCTGTACTAAGTCATTGGTATTTGTTATTTTGCCCAATGGAGAGCTGGTCATCTGACATGCCACATGATCTTATTAGTCACCCTTATGATCAATAGCCCATAGTCCAAACAGTGTCCATTACATAAATAAAAGTTGTCTTGAAGCCTAGCCAGTATTTGCAAATGAATCATTAGAATGCTTTCCCCACTCTTCTGCCAGGCTTGTACGGGAATTTGTAGCCCAGAACAACTCTGCACAGATCAGACATGTCATACAGATATTGGCCACAGAGTTTGCGCTGTCCCAGCACCCTCACAGCCGAAAAGGAGGCCTCATTGGACTGGCGGCATGCTCTATTGCTCTGGGAAAAGTATGTGAACTAACTGCCGTCTTTGATTCATTGGTGGTTATTGAAATGGACTGCTAGACGTTCAGTATGCATGAAATTCCATAGCAAATATGGTGACTTTGTTTGCTAATCTTGTCTTTTGTGCTTCTCAGGATTCTGGATTGTACCTGAAGGAACTCATTGATCCGGTTCTCACCTGTTTTAATGACTCTGACAGCCGTCTGCGTTACTATGCCTGTGAAGCCCTTTACAATATAGTGAAGGTTGCCAGAGGAGCAGTGCTGCCCCACTTCAATGTGCTGTTCGATGGGCTTAGCAAGGTAAGCTGATGCCCCTTCATGTGTAGATGCACGCATGAAAGGTTGAAAATTAAGTCACATATGGTATTTCATGCTAGTCTTGAAGAGTTTAGTGATCAGTAAAAATAAGTATTTAAATAGAAAGTAATATTTATGTGGGGTAAAAGCAGTGTTGATGTCACCAAAGGAAAGGTTATTATAATTAAAACCATAAAACACTTTTTATTATAAAAAACTTAAACAATAACATTTCTTATTTTCTTTTTGTTTACCATGATGTACCAAAAATTAAAAGTGTAATAACAATGAATTAAAAACTGACATGCATTTAAAAAAAACTAAAAGAACACTCAGTGAAACTCGTTTTTGGCCATTGAAATGAAATAAAATATTAATATTAGGTCAAGAACTTTACCGTAAAGTTACCGAAGATGTCAACATGAGGGCAAGTAAATTATGACAGAATTTTAATTTTTAAATAAATAAATTTAAGCTAAATAGAAATCTTTAAAAACAAACTTGTAAAATACTAATAAAATGCTAAAACTAAAATTTAAACTAAAGTTAAAAATGAAATGAAATCATAATAACAATATACATATAAATGACATAAAAATAATACCGAATTAACAACTGTAAAAAAAAAGTTCATGTTGTAATTAGGGCTGTCAAACGATTAATCGCATCCTAAATAAAAGTTTGTGTTTACATAATATATGTGGGTGTGCTGTGTATAATTATTTTGTATATATATAAATACACACACATGCATGCATATTTAAGAAAAAATATTATTTGTATATAAAATATTTATATTTTTATATACAATAAAAATTAAATATTAATCTATATACAGTATATACATGAAAATATTTCTTAAATATATACAAACATGTTTGTGTTTTTATATATTAATAATTATGTGAACACAAACTTTTATTTTGGATGTGATTAATCGTTTGACAGCCCTAGTTATAATCTTTTCTAAAAGACAGTAATAAATGAATGATGACGTAACTGACATATTAAACATAATTCCTATTATTACATTTTTTGTTGAGTTGTCCCAGACTCACCTCGCATGTGACCTGCTCTTTATAGCTTGCTGCAGATCCTGATCCAAACGTAAAGAGTGGATCTGAGCTCCTGGATCGGCTTCTGAAGGTGAGTTTGATGAGAATCATGTGGATTCAGCAGTTATCAGATAGTGAAATTGTGACAAAATCTGACTTCCATTTGTCTTTTATTTTAAGGACATCGTAACAGAGAGCAACAAATTTGACCTAGTGGCTTTTGTCCCTCTGTTGCGTGAGAGAATTTACTCAAACAACCAGTATGCCCGCCAATTCATTATCTCCTGGGTGAGTTGTGCACTCTTAGTTCATAACAACATTGATAATAGTTGCATTATGCTTTTGAGACTTCCTGTGATGGTTTGACTCTGCTCCAGATCCATGTATTGGAGTCAGTTCCTGATATCAACCTCCTGGATTATCTGCCCGAATTTCTAGATGGACTCTTCCAGATTCTTGGAGACAGCAGCAAAGAGATCAGGCGGATGTATGTCTCACCATCTCCACCTTTACCTGAGATTGTCTCTCCCACTTCCTCTTTTCTGTTCTTTTTTCTCATTTTTAAAGAGCATTTACCGTTGCTGTTCAATAGGTGTGAGGTGGTTTTGGGGGAATTCCTGAAAGAAATTAAGAAGAATCCTTCCAGTGTCAAATTTGCAGAAATGGCCAACATCTTAGTCATCCACTGTCAAGTGTCTGATGAATCAAAATCCAGTGAGTCAGATGTTAAAATACATGCAAGGAGTGTATACGTACTGTAAGTAGTGTAATTATCTATTTTGTCTTTCTGCAGCTAACGATCTCATCCAGTTGACGTCTATGACATGGATGAGAGAATTCATCCAGCTTGCTGGGAGAGTTGTACTGCCATATTCCTCTGGCATACTGACAGCAGTCCTGCCTTGCCTTTCGTATGATGACCGCAAAAAGAGTATCCTACACTGCATTTGCAAATACTCTCAGTCTCAGCACTTATGTTAGATGTGTTGTGTGATTCAGCTAAATGTGTTTCAGATCTATTTCCTCAATAAACTCTCTCCAGGTACTAAAGAGGCTGCCAGTGCATGCAATCATAGCCTGATGAAGCTTGTGACCTATGAAGATGATGAAGATGATGAAGAATCCCAGACCAAAACTTCTCCTCCAAGTGATGAGACGCTAAAGAAAGAGGGAGATCTAAATGGCATGTTTTTATAATATATTTGTTTATTTTTTTGGTACATTTTATTATATTTTTAATTATTTATTTATCTTTGTGGAAGAAACATGAGATGAGGGGGTAAGAAAAACGTGACTGCATTGGCCGGGAATCGAACCCGGGCCTCCCGCGTGGCAGGCGAGAATTCTACCACTGAACCACCAATGCATATCTGTACAGACAATATCGCCCCCTGGCTATCAATGAGAGGAATGGACGGATGAAAACATGCCACCTAGTGGTAAAAAAATTGAAATTAGCTTTGACGGGGGCTCACTTTGGAAGCCAGAGGGCGACGTTGAGGTAGCAGGAAGGCATTGGTCGTTCAGTGGTAGAATTTTCTGGATGAAAACATGCCGCCTAGTGGTCAAATATAGAAATTGGCTTTGACGGGGGCTCACTTTGGAAGCCAGAGGGCGACATGGAGGGAACAGGAAGGCATTGGTGGTTCAGTGGTAGAATTCTCGCCTGCCACGCGGGAGGCCCGGGTTCGATTCCCGGCCAATGCATCCAATTTTTTTCTTTTTGCTCTTTTTCTTTTTGCACATGCTGCTTCATATTTCCTAAATAGGTATTTTATTCACACGGTTTAGGTCAAGAATTCATCAAATTGATTAAAATGGACATTTTACATTCTACAATTTTCAAAAAAATTATAGTTTCAAATACTGTGCTTTTGAACTTATTATTCATGAAAAAATGTATCATAGTTCGCAATTTTTTCACCATCGATCATGAAATAATAATCAGGATATTTGAATAATTTTAGGAGGATTATGAGATCCTGTGGTAGTGTAATTAATAAAATAACATTTCCTTGATAGTGCCAGTAATTGTTTCCACATTGTTTTCCTAATGTAAAAGAAATGCATAATGTTAAGAATAGTGTAATACTTTTGCCTGCTTTGATTTGATATGTCTGTTTCTGATTTTAGATTCCCTAAATGAGTCTCAGGAGTCTGTAGGTTTCAGCAACATCTCTTTCTTCACTCCAGCAAGGTACTTTTTGACATTAACTGACTAGAAAACACTGTGTGTCTTTCTGTTTTTATGATGTAATACATTAAACATAGGAAATAGTTCATTAATTAATACTAATTGCAGAGCCCGACCGAAAAAGGATTCTGAAGGCCAATACCGATACAAATATTTGTTGGTTTTAAAATCCGATATTCCGATATATCGGCCGATATTTTTTTTATTATTATAATTTTTAAAAATATTTTTAGAAACGCACAACAAAACATTAGCAGATTTCCATAACATTGGTTATTTGTAGTTATTTAGTTTTAACTAAAACAATATGATAATGCATTTTAAAAAGAAACTTGTTTCTTTTATTGTCACAACAGAACAGAGGAACATAAAAATATATTAAAGTTCTGATAAATAAAATAATAATTAGTCCGTACATTGCCTTATAAGCTACCTTATCGTTACAATGTCAGCTCGACTCGTTAATGCTGCGGCTGAACGACAGTCTGCATCACGCACTTGGTGTCGTTGGATTTCACACACGTGTAAAAGAAAAGCGAACTTTTATGCACAAGATAAGTTTGATACTTTTTCTCCATGTCTAAATGTTCACTCCTCGTAAGTCAGGTTGTTGGATGTGTGGCACGTTATACATGATTTTTGCAACAGGGATGGTGTAGAGTGCCCTCTGGTGGACAAACTATACAACTCCAACACTCATGACATGGTTGAAGAGTGTTTCGTCCGTTTTATTTTTTAAATATTCATTTGTCAGCCATTATAATACCGATACCGATAGTTTGGAAAATGCCTAATATCGGCTTGCCGATAAATCGGTCTGGCTCTATTTTTTAGAGTGTAGTTATTATTACCCAGTTATTGTGATTACTTTAATAAGTTCGTAGTATGTATATGGGGAACAGGATTGTAAAATAAAGTGCTAATAAAATAATAAAGCTACAAATTGGAATCAAAACAAAACTTCATCGTCAGTTTTGTCACCATGTAACATAGATCAAGTTTGTTAACTACATGTAACTAGACTTTGTTTTTTCCCCCAGCCCGAGTCACACTCTTCCAAGAAGTGTGTCGAATTTAGAAGGCAGAAGTGTACCAGCAACTCCACTCTTGTCCCGCAATGGAATAACAGGAGTGCACATCAGGTAACAAATGCGCAAAACACATGCACAAACACTGCACAGATCAGCTTGCATGCTGACTATATAGCTAATTATAGTTAAAAAGCCCTGAATTGATAATGGCACAAACATTTTGATTAAATTACGTATTTGCAATATGGTGTAATGAAGTAATGGATGTTTAAGGAGGTTGAGCGAAGGCCCCATTATTTCCCACTCAATCCAATTACACACACAGAGCAGATTGTTGTGCCGCAGTGCCGGGAGATACACTGATATCAGCATGTTTGGAGACTGATGTGTTGCGTGGTTGACCTTTGGGTAGCTTAAAGGGATAGTCAACACAAAAATGAAAATTCGCAAAAAAAGATCACTTTAAAGAATGTTGGTTTCTGTTCTACCGACTTCCGTTGTATTTTTTGTCCGTATTATGGAAGTCAGTGGGAAATGAAATTGTTTGGTTACTAATAAATTGATGATTTCACAGGGTTTCTGTGGGGTCTTAAAAAGTCTAAAATTTCAAAATCACAATTTAAGGCCTTAAAAAGTCTTAAATTTGCTGAAGTATTGCGTTCTAGGTCTTAAATCATTTTAAAAGTGTCTGAATTTTCCTACGTCCATGTAAATCCCATTGAAATTCCGCTTTTGAATGTTTTGGGTTGTTTTGTTTTTTTAAATTCTGTGGTTGTAGTTCTTTATTTTGCTTTTTCAATTATAATTCACTGTATTATGACTACAAAATAGACCAACATGCAACAGCCAATCAGTTTTGAGGTTGCATGTTATATCTCAGATACCACTGGCAGACATAAAACTGATTTTATTCAGCCTTGGGGAAGTTGTTTAGTTTAGCGAGATTGGCTTAGTTTCGCAATACTTGGCTTAAAAAAATCTGAATTTTGGATCAGGTTTTGCTGATTTGGATTTGCTTTTGGATCAGAGCCAACACTAAAAGCGGAGGTGCTCTGGTTTCTCCACACGGTGACAAGACGCCAGTCCTACATTGTTTCAAACGATGTTTCCGGACTCATCGCTAAATCCTTCAGGTGCGGGAAAGATAAAACGGCCTACATTGCATGCTTTGGAAAAGGGGATTTTATTAAAACAGAAACATAACTAATTTCCAAAATCACGGGACGGTTTGTGCTGATTTTCGACGAATGTTCAACGAATAATTTTGAGACTCTGCGTCGCCTTTGTACGTTTTTTTTTGTCATGATATAGTTCTTAAATTTCATTCATAATGGTCTTAAAAAGTCTTAAATTTGACAATTTTTAAATTTGACTTTTGTTCATACGATCAGGCTCTCTTGATCCATAGGACCTGCAAAGTTTTTTCTCTGGTGTGTGTTTATATGAGTCGCTGGACTGGACAAAAGCGAATTGAACGCCACGAGCGTACTCGACAGTGCGCGAGAGAGACCGACTGTGTCCGAGAGCTCGCTCGACAGTGCGCGAGAGAAACCAACTGTGTCCTGTGCATAATTATAGTTTAAGCTAATGCGATCATCAAATATTAAACTGCATATAAATTATAACTGCCTAACGTTACAGAATGAAATGTCGACCAAGGACGAGCTATAGGACTTTGCAAGCTTTGAATACAACATTGTGGCGAGCAGGACGAGGCCGGTGGCGCGAGTGATAATGAATGACACCTGTGAGACGCACCGGTATCTCTCGAGCCACCGGTCTAGTGCTATTCTCTCACGACCCTCAGCCTCGTCCTGCTCGCCACATACATGTTAGTTTTGTAAAAAAATGATCACAAATGCTTATGCTGAAACGCTGGCGGGAAAAGAGTTAAAACAGAGTTAGTGTTTGTGTGCTTATTTCCAGATGGAGATAGATAAAGTGAAGAAGCTTGTACAATCAACATGAAATTTGGCTCCCTGAACTGGACCGATGGCCCCGTTGTCACATCCCGAGTGGAAAGCGACCTCTAGGTGGAGGGACGATATCATTCACGTCATCATTACACTCACTGACTTACTCCACAAATTGTAAGATTCACATATTTGCACATGAGGTTTTTTTTTCTAGGTTTAGAAAAGTGTAATTATGACAGATGTATATGGTTGTTTTCCTCTCTTTTTTCTTCTTTTTGCCAACAAAAAATGATCGAGGCCTTACTTAACTACTGTGCTGGATATGAACTCTGGGCACTTTTTGAAAAAGTGCAGCAGATTATGCATTTAATACTACTGAGTCTGTATACATGTTGGGGGATTATCTTGTTTCCTTGTTTTTTTTTATGACGGGTTAGTTTTTAAAGAAAACTATCATGATCTCAGCAATATTCTGTCTATATTAGCCTCATTAGATGATTATCAAATGTATGGCGTACTATTGGTTCCTTAGTGATGATGTATTCTGTTGTTGTTTCAAAAGGGAGAAGACTTCTGTTCATTTTTTTTTCTCTTAACATTCCTATCCAGGGTAACACTATCGTGCCTGTTAAGATTTTTACAAGTGTTAATACTGGGAGCTCTCATACAATATAAATATATATAAATATATATGTGTATACTTAGATCTATGGCATGGTATATTTTTATGGTCTACTGATTGACTGGGATTGTGTAGCTGTGTTTTGGTTTAAAACACCCAACACAAGAAAACGTGGCTTTGACGAGCGGTGCCATTTCACCAAAGGAATGGCAGAAATCCATTTAGCAATTTAGGCTTTGGTTTAATGGCAGAGAATACCGAAGGTTTTGTTCTGCAGTTACGCCCCCCTTGCAAAATATCACGCTGAAATTGGAAAAATCCATTTGGCTTTTAGCATAAACCTCTTTGACTGCTGTTTCTACATGGATGGTTGGCTAGTTAAAACATCTGGCATGATGAAATATAGTTGTTGAGCAATGAACACCTCAGGTTATAGACTGGTGGTTGGCACAGAGTGGCTCTCTGAGGAGGATTTTTTTGTGTTAACAACTGTGCAGTTGAAGTAAGTACTGTTGACCAAAATGGATCTTTTAGTCAATTGGTTCCGAATCTAGAATTACACGGTCAATAAAACACTCTCAGGTACACTGGAGTGTGCCCATTCCTCAGACCTCTTAACCCTTAAGCTGAAGATACATTTTTAAAAGCATTCCTGAGCTGGGATTGTTGGTTCGTCACAGTGTGAGAGTGTGTTCGGGAGTTCCTGATACAGTAGGATGGCAGGTTTATCTCTAAAGCAATAAAAAGACAAGTCTTTTTGGTTTTTATTTCTTCATGTTTAGTGAATATGCTCATGTTCTGATGCTCCAACTATACAGGATCTTCCATGAAAGTGCGTGGAAAATTAGTCATCTATGTTGTCTGAAATTGGGTAGAACACATTCCATTTTATTATTTTATTTCTTAAGATCTGTTGTGCAGATACAACATCTATCAAAATGATCTTGTTTACATGATTTAAAACTGAATTGCATGAGCTGAGTTTTTTTTTTTCAAATGAAATAAATATCATGTTTATTTACTGAGATTGTTGTGATTATTTAGTTCAAGATTTTTGTATTATAGTTGTTGTTTTTTTCAGAAATATCTGATTTTAGTTTTTCTTTTTGGGATCAGTATAAGATTTTTTTTTTTTTTTAAGATTTTAAAGGAAAAATCTCGCCTATACCAAGGCAATGCTTAATGTAATCTGAAATAAATAGTAATATTATTACAATTTAAAATAACTGTTTTCTATTTTAATATATTGTAAAGTGTGTGTTATTCATGTGATCTCCACTCGTGTCACGCGGTTCTTCGGAAATCATTCTAATGTGCTGATTTGCTGTAGGGCTGTCAAACGATTAATCACATCCAAAATAAAAGTTTGTGCTTGCATTGAATATGTGGGTGCACTGTGTATAAT
>JAOTRC010000015.1:10575999-10609058 GCA_027497675.1 Cyprinella lutrensis | reverse complement strand
ATGACCTAACCCTTACCCCGCCCCTAAACCTAACCATCACGTGGGTTTAGACAAATCGTACAAATTCGTACGAGTGAGGTCGTATGAATTAGTACGAATTAAACATTTTTTAATCATTCGTCGAATTCGTACGAATTGGGCGTGAGATAGTGTTAGATATTCACAGTCCGCCGACCAGAAGAAGAAACCGCTGAACAACCCCAACGAAGAAGCGTCTACCGGAAGTGTTGTGCATTACCGCGCGAGTCGAACATGAGTAGCTTACGTCGGCGGTCCAAAGTGTGGCTTCACTTTTCTAAAAATAACAAAATGCCAAATTTGTGACAAAAAATGAGTATTTCCCTTTAGAAAGGAGTACTTTCTTCAGAAAGACCGTTGGTTTGCAAGGTTAGCTAAACTTTTTTGACCCTGCCTCTTAAAAGAATCGTAATCAAGAATCGTTGGGAACCGGAATCGAAACAAGGAATCGGACTCGTTCAAATTCAAACGATACACAACCCTACCCAACACACTAACAATGCCTCATAAAATCCAGTCAAATTGAGGTCTACTTTTTACTTTTCAGGAAAGCTGTGCTCTTTTCTGCTGCCTCTATCGCTCTTGGTGTCACAATCCAGTGGCCACTGTGTCCCTCTGCTTCCTGACCCAGAACTATCGACACGCCTACGACCTCATCCAGAAATTGTATCCTTGCTGTAAACAGTCTATAATATAGCTTTCCATTCCAGAATGACTCATATTTTGTTTGCTAGTTTCTAGTTTCATCCGTCCTTCTTTTAATTCCAAAAAACACCTTTACTTGAGCTGATCAGCGGAGATCTGGAGGTAACTGTGGACTTCCTCATGGAGGTGGATAAACTCGTGCAGCTAATCGAGAGCCCCATCTTCACCTGTGAGTGTTTCTCAGACTGTTTCTCATATATTCTCAAACTGTCTCTCCTCTACATTAACTCTCACTCTTTACAGACCTTCGTCTCCAGTTACTGGATGTAGAGCATAACCCGTATCTCATCAAGGCTCTGTACGGCCTGTTGATGTTGCTTCCTCAGAGTCAGGCGTTCCAGCTCCTCTCACACCGGCTCAGCTGTGTGCCAAACCCTGAACTCATGAGGACCGTGTAAGTACCAGAACCACACTTGAACAATCAAGAGTTGGTCTGTTCTCATAGTACTTAGTAAGTTTGATATCTTCCAGATTGAATAGTCGTGTTCTCGCGTGTTTTAATTTTCCAGAGATCACCCAAAGGCACCGGTCAAGGACAAACGATTGGCGCAGCCGCACATCGACTACAGTGAACTGCTCCAGCACTTCGACCGAGTCCAGAGCAAACATCTGGAAGTGAGGCATCAGAGGGCGGGTCGCTCTGAGCACCCAGACAGGAAGATGTTGTAAAAGCTTTTGTCCAAAAACTATGGTACATGGGAGATTGGAGCCTCAGTAGGACCTGTAGTGGGCATTCATGTATCACCAATTTATATGTATTTGAGCTTCTATAGGCATGAGGGACTTTGATGTGCTTTATTTTTAAGATACGTGAAGTGCTTTACGTTCAGGTGCTGGAGTTGTTGCTGTATGTACTACATACACACTTGGACTTAATTTGACTTGGTAATCTGTTACAGATTAAGGGTCAATGGTTATATAATTTCCAAATCACTGGTTGAAATGTAACCCTCCCCAGAACATTTATACAGATAACCTTGCACGTACCCCTGAGTGATTATTATTCAGAACTTTTAATCTCAAACATGACATGTACTGTAAATGAGTCTTGAATGGATGTCTTTTTTTGTATTGTGATTTTATCCCACACAATTCACATCCAATAATTTTCACAGTTGTCTTAGCATTCCCATTGGACTCTGTCTGTTCATTACATTGTTCTTTCCACATTAACTCTTGGCCTTATGTACATGCAAGCCATTTCTCTGTAATGTGAAGACACAGTTACAATAAAGTGGAACGATCATTATTTCGTTTTTGTTGTCTTTAATCTGAGTAGATAAATAAAATATACATTCTTTGCAATCCAGCAGGTGGCGCTTTTGTTTTACTTTGTCTCAAGATCAGACAGTAATTTCTCAGGAAAATAGTAGACGACGCTTCTTGATTGATAGAATTGAATTATAACGAATCCACAATCAGAGTTCGAAGTTATGAATTTCTTTTATGAGGAAATTAATTTCAGACTTCCAAACGTTAATCTAACGTTTTTTTAAATGCCCACATTTTACCGATATTCACTCCTCGTTAGTATAGTGGTAAGTATCCCCGCCTGTCACGCGGGAGACCGGGGTTCGATTCCCCGACGGGGAGATATAAATTTTTTTATTAAAGGAATGGTTCATCCAAAAATTTTAATTTAATAATTTAATCACCCTCAAGTTGTTCCAAATCAGTTGCATTTCTCTCTTCTGTTGAAAACAAAAGAAGAAATTAAAAAAAAAAATGTTAGCTAACCAGACAGTTGACAGCACCCATTGACTTCCATAGTTTTTTTCCCACTATGGGAAGTCAATGGTCAACTAAGCTTGTTTAAACACTTTTTTTATTATAATTTTTGAACTAAAACACATACATAGTTTTATTTTATTTAATTTTATTCAAACAAGAACAGCTCTTTTCGTGTGCAGGCCGAAAGATGATTATGCGCTGCTTAATTCAAGTATGTGTTCAGAGTTTGTCACGCCACAGAATTTTTTTTTTTAATAAAATTTTGAATGATAAAAAAAGCCGGCAAGTAAAGTTTTCTCCGACGAACCTTTATACAACCATCGATGATCACTACACTCACTCAGAGGCGGGTGTTGACCCTGGCGGTGATCCTCAGCTCTCCATCAAGATGGCTCTCCACAAAATGAATCCATCTCTTCTTGATATGATCGTTTTCGCAGGATCGCATCCAGGTAGTAGCATACCATGAAGGTATAGCTAGCTAGCAAACTGAAGGCTGTAGAAATTAATAGTAACGTTACTACTGCTGACAGTAACTCGTGAGCGTCGAATTAGGGGCGGGGCCAGCATCAGTACGTCATCACGTAGCAGCGTGTCCAGGAACTCAAGTTTTCCAGTGCGTCATCGAAGTTTTAGGTCTACTGTTTAACGCCGGTCTAACCTCCACATTTCAGTACTTCACAGGTCACAGTCTTTGTAATATGCTTTAGCAATAGATTTCTGACATTTATAATGTGTTTATAATTTTTTTAGAGTTGCCTTTGAGGGACTTTAAACAGTAACAGGACGCAGGAAAGCCAACTCGGAACAGCGCCAAGAAAGCAGGGCTGTGGCCAAAAATATATCGCATCGGTAGTGATTAGCACTACCATAGGGAATGAACAGGATACTTTAAGGTAAGATTAAGTATAAGTTAATCATCTGTTTTCAGATCCCAGTCAGAGGTTTGACTGCCAGACTGGGAACATTTAAAAGCCTATGCATAGTGTTCAGAACTGTGATGTTTAAAAACTGTTTCATTCAAATATCTTGCACTAAAATATACCTAATACAAAGAGTTACCATGGTTACTCGATTTCAGCAAAATACTTACTGCATATCACAAGGTCTGTTCTTTTTCACACTGTAAAAAAGAGTTTCAGAATGATTTCATTTAAAATGCATTCATTGGTTTTTTTTCAAATACCATTGACATTTTTTAAGGTAGACTAAGCCTAAGGCTAATGTTATAAAATGCATAGTCTTGTAGTATGAACACTTTTTTTAGCTTTTAAAACGAATACATGCTTGCCCTGTATTGACACGAGAACACAAAACTGCCCTGTTTGTCTGAAGTAGACATGAAGATCTGCTTTTGAAACTTCTCCTTTTCTCTTGCCCTTTGATCATGGATTCTTTTGAACATTCTCCATTCCACACACAAAAAAAGATCTAACTTCACATTACACATAACACTTCTCTCAAGTCCTCTTATCGCAGATTCATCCAACACTGAACAACAATTTGACCTAGAATCGTTTTTTGAGTTTTCACCCTATCTATGCTCTATGATCAAATGAATTTCAATATTTTTAACCATAATATCCCATGTAGCCCTGGGCATACTGGAGAGAAGCTGTAATTCAATGTGATTTCTGGTGATTCACTCTCCACATGAACCTTACATATGGGTGGAATGAGCAATGTGATCACAAAAAGTCTTTGAATTACCTATGACTTACAAGGACATTCAAATTTATTTTTGCTACAGTAGAGTTTGCTTTTCAGGTACACTCATTTTTTACAGTCTATGGGTACACTATGTAACCATTTCTCTGACGGTTAAAAAACATAACTGAATGCATTATAACTTTAGCTGTTCAATAAAATACCGCGTCGTTCATTTCAAATCCCTCAATTCCCGCTATCTCCGAAAAGCCAAGCCAATGTTGATTCATGTCTTATTACTCTGTCGCATTCTCTTTTTGCCTGCAGACTCTCCTCTGTTCGGTGTGTTGCTGTTTTTAAATGGGCGATTCCACGGAGGTGTTCGATCGCTGCTCCATCCATGTTGCTAGTTGTGACAACTAACCTGTGCCACTCCCACACACCAATCATGAGGCAAAGTAGCTTTTCTCCATTTACGGATATGACGAGGCAGAGACTCATGCATGGGCGAGTGAGGTATGTACCCTTTTTACTTTCGAAAACCATCCAAAATATAAACACTTATAGATAATATAGGCTTGATGTAGCGTCTCATAATTTAAATTTTGTTCATTTTACCAACTCAGAAAGTTTCAACTTATAGGTAACTGGATACCAAAACGTATGAACCCCCACCAAAATCATCATAAAACAGCCCAGATTTGGTCCTCCCACCCAACAATTCTATCAAAACTATCCCAATCAGACAGCACCTTGATTTATGAAGCCACAATTAAAACTTAGGGCAAGTAGGCTATAACATGTCTCTGCCTTCCAATGGTAAATTAATTGTCTTTCTACTTTACGAGCATGCCATAAAACAAGGTCAAGTTGACTTTTTCTTTTATATTCTGTTTGAGGCTGCTGAAAGATAAAGGGAAAAACACCGTTACAAACTTAATACATAAGATAAGAAACCATGTATCACAATTCACAGATCGACTTCAAGATAAGTGGCTCAGAAGTTCAGAGCAATATTTTCAGTCTACACAGACAGAATAGTAAATAGAAAAACTATGAAAAGTCCAGTAGGCTAGTGCAGAGAGAAAGTCTCTATTGAGAAAGGCAGTGTAAATGGTTTGATAAAACATTTATTAGTTAACTGAAGTCATGCACTCCGTGTGGAGATTGTTACGCATGCTATATTATGTTTGTTATTTGCTCTGTAAGGTTTAATTGGCTCACTAGGGCTTTTTTTAGCACACACTGATTCTCTCTAGGGACATTGTAGGATCCACTCCATTACAAACTTTAAAAAAATAGAAAAATTTGGAGTGAACAAAAGCTTTGACTGATTTTTAGCAAAACTTTGACTCATTTTTGGCAGTGTTACCTTGATGAAACTGTGGACATAATAAGACAAATGGTAGTATGAGAAAATGCCATCGATTGATATTCGATTAATTATAGATTGCAGGAGACGATCTTTGTTATGCAGTGTTCAACTGTTCTGTCTGTGCCTCCAATGTTGCTGAATCTGTATGACAACTTGTTTCTGCGTACATAAAAATACATAGCCTGAAGCCAAATATTTTGTTTATGATTGAGATCGTAATAACATCAGTAAAATTGACTTATTAAACTTACTAAAAAATAAAATGGACAATTCTCATTTTCGATGAAAAATTGCAAGATTATCGCATACCGACATTAAACGAACTCAAACGAATTTAGACATGACATAAAATCACTGGTTCGAATGTGGATGTAGATGTGCATACTCACTCCTAAATGAATATGAATAACACGAATCCTGTGTCACTTTGCTCACAATAATAATTTTAATAAATTTAATTTTGAGAAAATTGAGGCGTAGCCCACCCCAGATCCTCTATTAATCCAACCCCGAATGGCCTTATACCTCTCTTGGAGAATTTTCCCTTCAAACTTTATGTTCACCACACAGGCAGGCTCATAAGTTCTTGTTAAACCTCACCTTTGTAGGTGAGATCGTTCAACTATAAAATGAGCGCAGGAAGTCCATTTCCTCCAAATCCCATAAAGAGGTTGACAATAGGTGACATGCTCAAAGAAAATCTGCTGTTCTCTGTCCAGGCCTAAGATGATTAATAGGCGGCAATCTCTTGCTTTGTCTGAATGAGAATTGTTGTATATTGCTTTCCAGGATCCTCTCACTGTGAGCAAGTCCTTATATATGAGTGTGTCTCAGTATGAAGGTCCTGGAGGCTTTTGCTTTATACAGAGATGACAAATGACCCTGTAGCCAGTTCCCACTTTCCTCGCTGCCCTCAGGCAAACGGTTTGTTTTCTCTGCTCAGAGTTATAAAAATGTTTATTTCGAGATGAATAATACTGTCTGAAAATACTGTGCTATGCATCATTTTAATTAATACTGTTTGTATCATGTCTTTTTGTGTTTTCATGCATAGTTTGAGAGTAGGTCTACAGGCCTACACAATAAAACAAGCAAGGTTCAATAAATCGGAACTTTCACAGAGCTTATAAAACATAAATGAAGCCATAAATATGCTAGTGTACGCCTAAACATACGTTCTATGAGATAAGACACATTTAAAAATGTTTTTCTGGGAAACTGGATCAAAAATATTGATGACTCATCCTGCACTACACAATATTGTGTCCAATCAAATTCTTCAAAATAAGAAAGCTACCAAAAAGGGTTGCTCTGTTTATATGAGCATTCTGCCCAGCCTGACCCAACAACAGTTCCTTAACCAATGGCGTGAGTTTGGGGGAGGGACTTACTGTTTTGTCTGACCAATGGGAGAAGTGTAAAGTGAAAACCAATGCCTGTATTACAGATTGTTTTAAAAGTTTCTGTAATATTAAAAAAAAAAGAATGCTGCAGACCCCCAAACCCGGTAATATATCTACAGGCTATTGGCCATTTAAAAAAAATAAAATAAAAAGGACGAAAGAAAGAGGCCTTTGATATGCCATGGCCAAAACAGGGACAGAACAGAAAACGGTAAAACCTGCAAAAACATTTTATTACAAGTATTTTAATAGATTCAAAAGATCAACTAATAAAGTTAACCCGAATAGTACTGAATCTTTGTGTGTTACGTTCAATGCAGTGATGCAGAAATAATCAAAAACTGCTCTTTTATTTATAGCAGATCAGAGTCGACACAAACACTCTAAACACTGACTGCTTTATCTCTGCTTCCTTTCACAGTTGAGAAGTCTGGGAAATTGAAATAACCACCTTTGAGTCATATCAATACAAGGAATATGAAGTTTCTGCCTCATAAAACATCTTTCTTGACATCAGAAACAACATGAGGGTATGTAAACGTTTACTCAACCTAATGTTGTTTCAAGCATTTATGACTTTCTTCCGTGGAACATAAAAGAAGGGAGTAAGATTTTTTGGGCCATTTTAATGTTTATTTGTGGCATCTTTATTTAATTTTTTGACTTCCTCCCTAATACGGTCCCTGCGTAAAGCAGTCAAGGATCCTCTTGTGGCAGTCTCTTAAATCATGTGCCGTATAAATGACAGAAAATGATTACATTTCTTGCCAGGCGTGGCACTGCATTTTCACCCTGCTCTGAAATACTAATCATAGTGACTCAGTGATGGAGGGTTTTGTCTAGGCTAGCCGTTTCATAAACCATAGCTCCTTCAATGATCAATAAATAATTATTTATAGAGATGTGGGAAAATACATGCACAGCAAACTGCCTATAGTTCTGTTGCTTCCTGAGGATCCAATGTAAGTATCTTGTGCCAGAGAGTGTTTGCAGACAGTTTTTCTCCTCACTGTTTGCAGTATTCACCTTGCTGTGGCAGACACTCTGTTATTTCAGACAAACACACCATCATTTGTTTGGCCTGCATTGTCAAGATTGGTTCCTGCCTCTCAGTGGAGACAAATGATTGTGTTCTTTTTTCTGACAAGCAGTCAATACTTCATTTTGTTACATCTCAGCCCGTTTTAGACGCACAAGGTTTTTTGGGTAAAAATCTGCAGTGCCTTGCAGTAGACTTAATTCAGCTAGTCTTTTCACCATTTAAAAAAAAACAGTTGTTAAAGTCTAAAAATCACTTAGCAAGGTAAACATTGGCAAATAAAGATTGGAAGTGAAATTCATACAGAACTCTTGTAGCATGTTAAATGATAATGTAGTTTGAAACATTAAAAATTCAAACGTTTTATTTACTCACCATCATATTTCAAATGTGTATGAGTTTCTTCTGCGCAACATAAAGCGAGAAAGTTTGATGACTGTAGGCTACTGGGTGGTAAATGGATGGAGACATTAGCTATGTTTCCATCTAAAAATGCAAATTTAACTTATGCACAAAATTGGTACATCGTATTAAAAAAATTTTTCCACCCCATGTGTTCAAGAGAACAAAATCGTCACTTCCTGGGAAATTGGTGAAAAATATCTGTAATAAAATGAAAGTTGCTGCAATCGTGAAAGCCATTGTGGCTCTTTTTTACTTGCGTCTCAGATCGTGCAGATGAAACGCTAGAAATGTTGTCATGTTATCTTGAATGAGACACTTCTGGGAGGAAGTTAAACCAAATCATGGCATCACAGCGTTTCCATTCACTGTGTTTTTATGCAATATCCGAAAATGTACATAAAAATAGGTATATTTGATAATTCAAGGGTAACAATTGAAAGTACTGCAAAACATAAGGTAAAATGCCCTCTTAAAGGAGCCCTCTTTATTTTTTTTTATTTTAATACGTTCCTTTGAGGTTCACTTATGTGAATTAGAATCTCCGCAGTTGGATCTCATAGCCACAAGAGCGGATCCTGGATCCGGGTTGCGATTACAAAACGTAAAGCACCATGCTGAGGCAAGTCAATAGATTTCGAAGAGTTTCATTTCCACAATTCACCCCTGCAACCACATTCAATCTCCACATTGTGGTGTTTCCTACAGAGATATGCAAATAGGAATGCTGACATGATTCCCTAGCGATGATGCACTAGGTAATGAAATGGAGTGAATGCTCTTGAAAACATATTATGGGCAAATAAAACTTTTGTTCCTTGTGTATTCATGAGATTCACTTCAGTATTACTGGAGGACAGGACATTTATTTCTGTTTGTCAAAGAAAATGAATATATTTCTGGGCTCGATTGGTTTAGAGACCTAATCATGCCATCAACTTAAACTGAAGAAGAAGGTCAAGAGTACTTTTCATCTCAGAAACCCGTTTACCAAAAACTATTCAGCAGAAAGAAAGCACAAACACGACAATAAAATATGGTCAAATAATGTCACAACATCAATTATTCTGCTTTATATCTCAATATGTGGCTAAGTTCTTCATTCATTTTGAATCCTGGCACATCTGAGGTGCTTCTTTATGTATAATACTAGCACTTGAGGAAAAAGGCTGCATTTGTTCTCTGTAAACAGACACGTCTCGCCACCTCTCCAGTTTAAGAGGATGACTGTTCCTAGGACAAAACTCTGGCTCTGGATCAACCAGGTGTCAGAGAACCGCTCGCTTTCCCCAGTCTCAGCTTCTTTGTCACCTGATCTTCTCAGCAATGTTTTCTCAAAGGTTTAGTCGTATTGACATGAAAAGGAATCACAAAAGAACTCAGTTAGGAGAAAATATAGAAGTACACAGACTGAAATTGAAATTGGAAACGTTGGTTATCTTGTCCATCATACGGTATAATGTGTGCAATGCTGCAATTTATAACAAATCTTTTTTTATTGTTTTATTGATAAAGAATCTGAGACGTGCTCTGATACCCGCCAGCAATGACTTTAAACCGACTTGAGTTGAATCTTGTTTAACTTGACTTATTTTGTTGAGTTAAAGCTATGTAAAAACTAGGGCTGTCAAACGATTAATCGCATCCAAAATAAAAGTTTGTGTTTACATAATATATGTGGGCGAACTGTGTATAATTATAAGAAATATTTTCATGTATATACTGTATATAGATTTATATTTAATTTATAAATATAAATATTTTATATATAATTAATATATTTTTTTCTTAAATACACTTGTATGTGTGTGTATTTATATATATATATATATATATTTATACAAAATAAATATACACAGTGCACCCACATATATTCACAAACTTTTATTTTGGCTGCGATTAATCGTGATTAATCATTTGACAGCCCTATTAAAAACATGTTGTCATGATGACTTGACTCAAGAAATGAGAGCGATACGATCCTCTGAGCTTGAGTATGTTGACAATTTATTTATTTATTTATTTATTTATTTAATAAAAAAGGTATTTTGAGCAGTAGGATTGAGTATAGCAAAATAATAATATACATTTATTGCAAATTGTTATTTTTGAAAAACTTGTTAAGCATAAATGTATGCTAATTTGATTAATTATGATTTTCACAGCTTGTATGATATGTTTATTTCTCAGAACATTCTCTATAGACTCAGAAAAACTGAAAACTTGAAATGGTCAGCTGAGTGCAAACAGACAAACTCATTCAAATAAAAGCTCTGCCTGCAATAAGCACAAATTGGAAAGATGGGCTCTGAACTTTTGCTCCTTAGTCAAAAAGCCCTGATCTGTGAAAAGACTTTTTCAATGAGAGATTGGATTTAGACCCTCAAGACCTCAAATAGAGTATTTCTCTGTCTCTATATCGCTCATCCATTCACTCCCACACATTAGTGCCACTGACAAAGCTTGGCTCCGAAAAGAACAAAAAAACATGATGCATAATGCATAATGTTATGCTGATCTGTTTCAGCTCAGTTTACTTAAGCTACAAATTCCAAACAACACTAAAGTTGTTTATCTTCATTAAAGAGGTGAATTAAAGGAAATTGACTAGTCAAAAATGATTTAGTGCACAGGCATTTCACTTCATTGCTTTTTAACACAGCTACAAGAGTGGAACAGAGGAGCAGTGAGATAATAGTGTATATTACAATCCTAAAATCATTCACAGGCAGCACATTATTGATTGCTGAAAGTGTAGGCTAACATGGTTTAATTAGCAATAGATATTTGATATAAGGAACAATAACACTTTATTTATAGCTTTTGGCATATTTAAAGCATACCGTGTCAACTAGTCAGTTAGTTATAGGCACACACACACTGTATTGACATACACCACACAGGAAAAAAGATGAGAGCAATTGTTCTGCAATTAGAATTTGAATCTTGCATGTATAAAGATTTTATTTGGTACATTAGTTGAATGTTCCTGAACTAAACCCTTAGTCTGTCATTACACATTGTTTACAATCCTGTAAATGTGGATAAAGCATAGAAATACATTCACCTTGAAGTCCAAATCCATATTTACTCACTATAAGAACTTCTTATCATTTAAAAACATGCAACAATATCTCTTCTGGCAGAGAAATTTATGAGCCGGACATATACGTCCAGTATATATTTTTTTCTTGGCTGTAGTTTGCCTCTGGGCATGTTTTCCTCATTAAAATTGTTTATTCTTTTTGTGAGCCAATTAAATCACTCATGCACAGATGTATAATGAATATTTTATCATATAAAGAGTGCTTTTTGAATAGCAATTTATGGCTTACAACTCACTCACTGCACTGGGCTTTCTTTTGAACAAAAACATTTTTGTACCCAATATATTATTATAATATTGTTCTTGTGACTATAAACTGCCAGGAAACACACACTCATAGATATACGGTGAAGCACAAATGTGGTTTATTGATGAACAAACATGCTCACGGTAAAGGTTTTGGAAGCAACAGAGCAGAGGAGGAAGTTGTCTTGAGGAAGAGCTTTGTGAAAATCACATCAACTTGTTGCTGGGGTACCTCAAGGTTTGGTACTCAGGCCCTTTCTGTTCACTTAATACACAATATTGTTGGGGACCATACTAGGCAACAAACGTTTCACTTTGGGAAAAACATTTAAAAAAGAAAGTTTAGGATAAAATAAGAAAAAAAAAATATTACGTTTAATTTATTTACATAAATATTGAAACAGTTTGCTGAGAGGAAATCTATTTTTGCTCTAAACTGTAAAAAAAAGTACAATCAACTTGGATGTTTAAGTCATTTCAACTTAAACTACATTAACCAACTTAAAAATTAGTTCAATTTTGTATAAATATTTAAAAAAAACATATTTTGATTATGTTAAAGCAATGTAAAAACACATGTTGTCATAACATATTGATCATATATTTTTTTAATTCTTTAGGTAAATAACCTAAAGGGCTTTATATAGGTAGTTCTTTAGTTTCCACTATAAAACTGTACAGTGGTTATTGTAAGTCACCTTCACAAAATAAATACATATAAAGCTATTACATCTAATGAATGTAAACAGCCTGTATTGCACAACCCACGTGACCCCAAATTTTGTTTGTACTAAAATCCAATTATTTAAATATATGATATATTTATTACTATGCTACTTTTTAAAGAGTCTCTCACACGCTGTGGCTCTTTCCATACAAAATATGGCAAAATATGTTGGTGTCTTCTGATTGATACTTGTTTAATTTGCATACTGTCCCATGCAATGTGTCTGAATCAATATCTTGTTTCATATTTCCTGTGTGAATATAAAGCATCACAAACAAAAGTATTAAGAAATGCCCAATGCTCATGAATAATTAATATGAGTCAGCTGAACTGCATCATAAGTTATCAGGCCCTGGGCTTCCAACAGCACAAAAAAAAAAGATTTGTTCTCTTGCAGGTGTCTTCTCTTGCAAGTTTGATCCTTAAAAGAGCATTTTTGTACAGATTTAAACACTCTTTGAAGAAAAGGTTAAGGTTCTATATAGAAGGTTCTATATAGAACCTTAACAGGTTCTATCAGCGCTAAGTATTTGGAACCCCTAAAGGTTCTATACTGAACCCTTTTTAAGGGTTTAATAAGAACCCTTTAGGGTTCTTTGTACCTGGAAAAGGTTCTACTGTGCTGTACGGAACCTTTTGGGTTCATTCATTATCATTTGTTTTTTCTTTCCCGGATTAAATATTTCATACTATTGAAAAACATCAATACCCTAAAATTTTTATGAATGCATGTGAATGATCACAAAATTTAAGATATGGGGGTTAGAAAATGTATATTTATATAATTTTATGTAGTTAATGAATATCACACGAAGAGTGCCATTTCAGTATTTCTCCTCCAAAAATCAGCATGATGTGATAAGTTACTACAACAGTTTAATAAACAATAATGTAATTACAACTACAAAATGTTGCAGAATAATGTAATATATATTAATTAATAAAAGCCTATAAAGAACCTTTGTGCCAAAAGGGTTCTTTCTTGTCACGATAGAACCATTTTTACCACAAAAGGTTCTTTGGAGTCGAGTAAAGAACCCTATGCTTCATATATATACATACACACACATACAGTAAATTATATCAGTCATTGTTATTCCTCACTCATTTGAAATGGAGAATATTTTTGGTTTCAGTGTGTATACACAGCAGGATAAAATAAAAAAAGTTATCTGACAATTTCTATTTCAAGGAAATGCGCTTGACAGGTTTTTGTTAGCTTTGGTCTTTGTAAACTGGATCGTGACAAAAAAAAACTTTAATATTCAAGAATGAAATATCACTATTTCATACAGAACTTGATGTTATGCTCTTTTTTTTGGCGTAGTCTCTTGTTGTTGTTCTGTTGAAATGTGAGTTTTACCTGCTCATATGAAACCATTCATCTTGGGTCTGGGTCGACAGGACTGCAGTGATCCACACTGTCTAGTTGATATAGAATGACAGAGCTTGAATAAATATAGAGTGATGATATATTTGCGACCATTACACTGGGAAAGCATTGCCATACGGATGACGGGGGCAGCAAGCAAAGCCAGATACATCAGAATGGCTTTATAGTGCTTCTAAGCAGAATAATTCTTCAGACAATTTGTCACAATTCTTCAGAGCCATAAAAAGATCTGCATTTCTGCAACAGACACTTAGTGAGGCAACTGTCCTGTGCAGTTTAAATCATAGTCAGAAACTGGCAAAACAAGTCAGTGATTCACATGCTTTTAATGTGAACTTAATAATAACTCCAAGGACATATTATAAGGAAAATGACTGAATATTAAAAACTATTTTTATATCTTAAGATGTGAATGTTGCTTATAGAAAACTTGCTGCCTTGGTGTTGCTCGTCCAAGTGGATGCCGTCCCAGGTCTATTATATTTTATAATTACATTTGTGCTTTAAAAGGCTCCAAAGTTCTAAAGTCACGATGACCTTTGCCGAAGTCTTGACTTGGCGTCGTTACCTGAATTTATTGACCTTCATTAATGGATTGGAAGAGTGTACTGAACATATTTATGCATTCACATAAGCCTAATTTATCACTGTGCCATTCCTTTCTCTTTCTCTCTCTCTCAGGACGTGGCTCACCTCTTTCTATAAACACTCGTTCTATAGCAATTATCCATCATGTCAGAGGATGAACTTCAAACCACACACACACTCACAGGGTGATATGCTGATCAGGTATAGTCTTTGTGCCAGGTAAAAGTAAAGCAACAGTCATTCAGTTTGTTTTTAATGATCCCATACAATGTAAAAAAATATGGTATGGCATAATGACTAAAGATCAAAGCAAGCATATCATTCGTGGAGCATGCATTTTTCATATAATTTATTTACATTTTAAAGCTTTCAGGTAATTTATAAGAGTTTACACATGGCTAGCTATTTAAAACTGCTCAGAGAATGTATTAGTGTCATTGCAAATGTTAAGAGTGAATACATTTCCTTAATCATCAGTCTGAATTTAAATAACATTTTCTTTTGAAATATTGTTGAGGAGGGGCTGTCTTATTTCTCCTCAGCTGCCTTTTTTGCCAATTTGGCTTTCTTATGCTTTATTTCGGCATGAACACAAGACTTCAAAGCTTCCTTTAATCCCACATCTCTGGCGCTTGACCTTTTGTGGTGACCTTTTTCCATTTGGACGGTATTGTTATTAAAACATGCATTCCTCTGACATTTGCTTTTCAAACAAGCGTACTGATGTCCTCAGCTTCCATGAGCTTCCATATCAAACAGAAACATGTTCAGAACATTTAATATTGGACCAAAATTAATATTTAATATTGATTTAATCAAGCAATCTGTGTTTGTATTCAAAAAGAGCTGCTCAATTTCCAGTCCACACTGATTTCAAATGTGTTTTTAGGCGATTCTCGTTTTAAGTAAAATCAGTGTTTTATTGAGGATACGTTTCAATTTTGTTCTACAGCATAAATTATGCACAAGCATCCCTCAAATGTGAATTTGCACTCTAAAAAAGCTCTTTTGGCCTATGTGATTTGTCAAAAAGAAACTTCCTGCTTTTGTTCTACAGCATAAAACCTGTAAAGTCAGACACCTTAACTATCAATTTGCAGTCTAAAAACATTGCTAACAAGCTAACAATGCTACATAAGGACTCTAGGTGTAGGCCTACAACTTTTTTAATGACACACAGTTGTAAGTTTTTGCATGAAAACATTGCATAAAGTTGCCAACAAGCTGGTCTGACTGATTTGTAGACAAGAAACTTTAAAGTTTTGTCCCGTAGCATAAAAGTTGTTAACATGCTAACAATGTCCTGTACAAGTTGTAAAGAATCTTCTACTAAATGACACATTGTCATTCACTTTAAAACGAATTTGACAAAAAGAAACTTTCTGCTTTTGTTCTGCAGCATAAAACCTATAAAGTCAGACACCTTAACTATCATTTTGCACTCCAAAAACATTGCTAACAAGCTAACAATGCTACATAAGGACTGTAGGTATAGGCCTACAACTTTTTAATGACACACAGTTGTAAGTTTTTGCATGAAAACATTGCTTAAAGTTGCCAACAAGCTGGTCTGTCTGATTTGTAGAGAAGAAACTTTCCAGTTTTGCTCCATAGCATAAAAGTTCTTAACATGCTAACAATGAAACAATGTCCTGTACAAGTTGTAAAGAATCTTCTATTAAATTATACATTGTCATTCCCTTAAAAACGAATTTGTGCGCTAAAACAGTGCTGTTTTTTCCTTACAAAAAACATTGCTAAAAGTTCCTGCCAAGCTAACTGTGCTACATAGCTTATGGCCTGTATGATTTGTCAAACATGTAAACTTACATTAGTGCTAGAAATCCAGCATTGTAAAAGTCCATTGGAAAATGGCTTGAACATGTCTTCCAGGGTTTCGGACTTCAAATGGAAACGATTTTATGCTAGTAATAATAGAGTTAGTTATGCACCCAGAGATGGCCAGAATTTTTTCTACACTGTTGAAGCACTTTCCAGTACCTGCGGGTGGCCGGTCGTGGGTCTCCATAGTGATTGGAGTGTGTAAATGGCTTTGCTATGGAGAAGAAGTGGAGTGGATTTAGATGAAGCTCTCCACATGTGGTCAATCAATCTGCAATACAGCAAAAGTGGCTGTGAGAACAATTAATCAAGTCTCTGTGATGTAGCATATGGTGGGTGGAGGCAACATGGACAAGAACACTATTTTTCCATTTTCTTTTTTTCTCAGCAGAATGTATTGTGTGTGTACCTCTCGGAGGGAGGAAATTGCATGGACGCCATGTAGTTCAGTGTGTAAGTGTAGTGTGGGCTCTGGAGACAGCTCACCCTCTCCCTGGGTCTCTGAATTACTCCTCAGGTTCTCTCTGCCTGCCTAATGATTTGAGTTTACAGCCCATTGCCTCCCATCTCTGCATGCAGCACATAATCTCTTTGTAGAGATGATAATTATGGCTTCATAGAGCTCGAAGCCCTTTTCTGAAGCAGTGCCGTGCTGTCTGGGATGGAGTTAATGAGAGAGGCAGAACTGAGTTAATCCATCCTGAGGACTCGTTGCCCTGTGTTTCGTATGTTTGAGGCCACAAGCAGCTGTGAAATCAGGTAATAAGATACAAAACACCACATCTTAATCTCCGTAACTTCGGCTCGGACTGTGATGAGATTCTAATGCCCATTTATGCCGCAGGAATTGGTCTCGTCATAAGAAAATGACAAAAATAACAACAAAAACAGTTGGATGTCAGAATAGATAAGAAACGACTTTGCCACACGGATTTGGGATTATTTCATCTTTACTGGATCTCAACTTTTTAAGGTACAAATATGTCACAGATGAAAGTGTTTGAACAGTGCACATGTAAATGAATGGATAGAGGCTATATATATACACACACATACCCTCACATTTTGTGCTCACACCCAAAGTCCACAGTGCCTCTTCGTACTAAATTGAGTTATTTTTTTTGCTGCTTATTGAGTTTAAACAGTAAATAATGTCAAAATGCCGTGCTTGGTGAGTTTTCATGTAAACACAGTCAGTTATGTCTTTGTCCTTCAGATGAGACGTTAAACCGAGGTCCTGACTCTCTGTGGTCACAAAAAATCCCAGTCTTTCGAAAGAGTTGGGGTGTAACCCTGGCATCCTGGCCAAATTTGCCCAGTAGCCTCTGTCCATCATTCATGGCCTACTAATCATCCCCATGTAAATATATACCAATTGGCTTCATCACTCAGTCTCCTCTCCACCAGTAAGCTGGTATGTAGTGGGCGTTCTGGTGCACTATGGATGCCGTCTCATTTTCCAGGTGGATGCTGCACATTTGTGGTGGTTGAGTAGATTCCCCCTTCAATGTAAAAGGCTTTGAGTGCCTAGAAAAGCGCTATAAATGTAATGAATTATTATTATTATGTTTTATGTGAACCGTTAAGAAAGTGAACAGTTGAGTTTTACTCTAAAAGTGTGAGAAAATCAAAGCCATAAAAGGGCCTAAACAATTTGTGTTCCAAATTTGAGGTTGATATCTCAGAAAATGAGCTTTCAGTTAGATTTTGTTTGGGTGCAGTACCACACCTTTTCACTAGATGATGGTTGTTTCCCATTCATTGCCAATGTGGTCATTACCACGAGGAGCACAAGTGTGACTATTTTTTCAGGACCTTTTAACCCTTTCAAATTATACATGGTTTCTTTTGTCTATAGTCTATTATATTAAACTACATAGAATTGCAAAAAAATATTTTACTCATTGGAGGTGCAGTTTTTCTAGTCCAATCGAGGTAGTCCTTAATTCCCTACGGATTTGGTTGTTGGCCCAGTAGCTCATCAGCATCATCATAATTACAAACCTAATCAAGACCAAACTGAAGATTTTATGATCCACCACATCATTAAGTTGAGAATCACTATCTACTAAATCATTTTCCGAGTAAATATTTTTATTCCTTCTCTCTGGAACCAAAACTCAGGTTCATTTATAACCCTGCTGTATATGGCAGTATAGGGAGCAAGGAACAGTGAAAGAGTTCCCTTGTTCACCATAAGGAGCTTTCTGTTCCTAACAATGCTCTTCTGAGCAGTAACAATCCCACGAAGATTGGATGAGACATCATTCTCTGCCAAGGGTTTGAGGCTTTACCCCATAGGACTGAACATGCCATCATGAATAAAAAGTATCTTAAATGGCTATCTTACATTTATACCAGGCGCAATGCAAATACTACACATATAATATTCCCAACAAGATGTTAGTTGGAAAGAAGCCAATGTTTGTCTCGCTTCAGACTTTCGAAGTAGAAACCCCTTCTGTTACCCTGTAACTCGTGGTTGGCCTGAATTTCTCCATTATGGATGAGGATGTTTACTTGTGGAATTTATTATAAAAATGTACATTAAGGTACCAATATGCATCCTTTAGGTACAAAAGTGTACCTTTTGAAAAGGTACCACCACAGTGACAGCTTTTGAACCTTTTTTTTCTGTGAGTGTACGTAAATCACTGACTGAACAATCATCAGCCTCAATTTTGCCTTCAACAGATTATATATGATTCAACTGTTAGATTATTCGTATTAATGGCTTTTGGAGTTCAAATAATTTTAATCAATTCTGTTGGATGTATTTGATTGAGAGGGAAACATTTGTTGCTTTCTGCATTATAACATGTAAAAGAAAAAGCATTTCACAAATGAAGGCAGAAATATCCTTTCGCAGATGATTAGTGATACATGATTTAAGATGAAAACAGCCTTGAAATACCCAATTTGTGTATATCCGATTATGTTATGATTCACAGACTCGTTTTCAGTATTTGTGCCAGTGTAGCTTAATTTTCTGTCGAACGCATTTCATCATTTTTTTTTATTTTAGTTTCGATATTTGGCCCTCTCTTGATTAAACGCATTAGCTCTCCCGTACACTCTTTATAAAGTAAATTACCTCAGAGTGGAAGTTTTATTGAGTTCCTCATTCCATAAATAATGTATCTGCTGACTGCCTTTGAACCAAATGACCTAGATGAAAAATATAGGCTATACCTGATTGAAAAATATACTGCAATTACGTTTGCCTAAAAATATTCAACCTCAATCAGCTGACACATCTATTCATGGTTGCGCAAAAAAGGACTGGAAATCACAATTTAAAATTCAGGTTTTCAATGACCATGGGAACCCTAATTGTTTTTCCTAGAGAATGTGAAATTATATAGTATGGCCTCACAAAGCTTCCTGTACCTCGATGACAGTGTAATCATGCCGTCTGAATGGGGATGAAAGCCGGGCTCTCTGTGTTCAATGGATTCTGAGGAAATAAGATTCTCTCAGGCAGGAACTTCTGACATTCCCTTATCATAAAACTACCAAGAATATAAATACAAACTAGGCACACAGATTTCCATATCAAAGAGCAGACCTGCACAACAGAAACGGTCTTACGATTCACTATGATACAAGTTTGCATCTGTAATTGGAGTAATGCGTTTCATAAATGAAACTGTATGTTGACATAGTCACTGTATTGCGCATTAATTCCGAAACACATACTGTAACTAAAGGTTATTATAAGTATGTCTTGTTCTCAATGAAATTGAGTCTGCATGCTTTCCCATTGTTATCAGAATATGGACAATCTTTCAATGTTAAATAAGCTCAGCTGCTTTCGAATTGATCTGACCACCACTTAATTCACTAAAAATCTCTCCACAGGACAGTATGACCCAATAATTGATTTTGCAATATGAAGTCCACATTTGCAATCTCAAACCCTTCCACTATCTAAAATGACATCTAATACTGTTGGAGAAGCTAAAACTGTATCTTGCCTGGCTAATCATTATTTAAAGCTGATAAACTATGGTCATGCTACACGAAAAAGTAAGGCATGGCAAGTTTATTTTTAAAGCACAATGGTTATTTTTAAATAACTTTTTAAATACACAATGGTTATTCAATGTGCTTTACAGAAAATAAATTAAAATAATCATATAATTAATAACTAAAAATAACAATCGTATTTAACTGAATCAGTAAATGCAGGGAGTCAGGAATTGAATAAAACTATAATAAAGTGGGGCGATATATTTTAAATGATCAGATATGATCAGGTGTGCTATCAATGCTAAGATTACGGTAATGGGGTTATTTGTTTCAGCATTTTGTAATCGATCAGTACTGTGATGACCAATGCTTTCTTTTGAATCGGCTGAGAGACGGGGTTTGCCAACTCGAGGGGGAAAAAACATGCAGTGTAATCCTCCACATGTTTCAAAATTCACCAAGTAGGTCAACTAGTTCTCACGAAAAGCAATCAGATTAATGCAACGTCGCATGTTCTGCATCAGGACTAGGGATTCTGATTAAGGACATTTCACTTTGCTCTTCTGGGAAAGAACCACCATTGCTATTGATATTCCAGGCAGTGTCTCCTTCTGTTACATAGCCGATAGACCCTAGACCTCTCATTTTAAATTACAGCCCAATAATATCTCACTGCAGTGGGGGCTGTGGCAGACAGAACGGAGCGTATTCTGTCTCATTGATCTTATGCATACAGTAGCTGAGTCATAGGGTCCATGCTTAAACACATTGCCACGGGAAGTCACGGCTGTATGTGTCAGTAACCAGGTGGTGCAGAGTACATTTGTCTTCTTTTAAGGATGTACAGATCATTTTAGTGTAAAACAAGTCTGAAAAGCGATTCAAAAAATGTAGGTGCTCTAGAAAGCGATTAAAGTGAGCAGAATATAGATAACAACTCAAGGTCTTCACATTTCCTAGAAGACACACTGTTTTTGTACCATGATTTTGGTAAAAGGAACCCAGACATTTTGTCTTTGGTCTAGATCCTCTAGTAAGTAATGGCCTAAGTCTCTACAAGAAATTCTTTATCCTTTAATATTTCAGTGTCCGTTCATATTTCATGCTCTGTGTACGTTTTGGTAAACTAAACAGGTGAAAGAGTAAGTTTGCAAGCCAAAGACAAAGATCAAAGCCAGAACCTCAGGGTAGTTTGCTTCTGATTCCATCTGTTAACGTTATGTTTCTCTGATGCTTTTTTTTTCCACGCTTGATCAGCCTGAAAGGCCTGAATAGGGAAGGCTGATGAGGAGCATCTTTGAAGGCTGTTCCGATTGCACTCTTTCATTTGAGTTACAACCTGACCGTTTAAGAGGATACAACAGAGAAGGGAATTTGGCGCCTCTTGCCTTCAAACAGAAATCCTCTAAATATGTGAAGGGATTCATTAAAATGCCTTTAATCTCTCCGAGAAAATAATCACGCGAGCACTGTCAGATATTGAAATGGACTACAGATACAGTAATTACAAACTATTGCGTATATATCAAGACTTTATGTTCAGATTTATTTACAACACATCTCAGCAACAGTTAAAAATAACTCCAGCAGTAGTGTGGTGTGGAGTGGATGGGTGAGTCAAATCAGTGATCTCAACTGTTGTGTTAGGGTCCAAAAATAACTTGCAGGTCTGCAAAGATAATAGGGAAAAGTGCACATAAAAAATACAAACCATTTGAAATTGAAATCAAATAATTGCATGATATGATGACAAATTGATTGTAAATTTTGGTGAGAAAAATCCTCAAATAAGGATAAAAGACGTGATTATCCCAGACACCTCCACAGCAATGTATTATTAGATTTACAAATAAAAATAATGCTTGATCAACGACATTTTCGTTTAGTAAACAATTTGTTATTGTTCCCCATTGTATGTCCAATTTAAGATCGGAGTAAAAAGCAGTTCTGCTATTGAACTTCATTGGCTGTCAACAGCAGCGCGCGCTGCTACATGGTGCGCGTGTACCCCCGGCTCATGACGCCGTCAAGCAAGCCGTGCGCGTGTTGCCGAGCTGTAAACCCGCTGTCAAACAGTGCGGACGAGCGCGAGAGAAATGAGCCCATAACCTATCCGAACAGCTGCCGCTTCCTGTCACATAAGATGTCCTGGACACGCAAAGTCGAAACGGTATACTGGATATCATTCCCCCGGGCTGAATGAGAGCAAAACCGCCGATATCCGCGTAAAGGATTTGTGCCTGTTTCTGCGCACGTGGGGATGTCGCGATGGCATGCACGAGGAGAACCAAAACTTTGGTGTCCACGTGCGTGATTTTAAGCGGCATGACCAATATTTTGTGTCTGCTCTACGTCGGATGGATCACCAATTATGTGTCTAATAACGGCAACGTCAAAGTTGCTGGGAGGACGCATGAGAAAAAGTTTGATGATGACAACAGAGGAGAAACCCTGAGGATTATAGAGAGACTGGACCGGCTGGAGAGTGTTGTTAACCAACACATACAAGGTAATGATGTTTGTATATGGCAGCATGATTTATAATAATTGCATGTTCTCTCTTTACAGTAGGTTATTTAACACAGTCGTACTTTCAGTAGACATGAAAATCAATACAGCTTGCTGATGAGCATCTTTTATGGCTCTGCCTCTACTTCTATATACATCCACATGCATGAATCACATATTCATAGAAATGCATTGCATTGCATAATACTATAGCACCTCTATCTGGACTGTATTCATCTCCTAACAGATCTCTGTGTTCAGCTGGCGCAGTGTAAACTCAGGTTTATTGTAGCTAGAGAGGGGGGCATAAATTTAGCACTTGGCAAAGTCCTCACGTAAACATCAGTCCTGCGGCTGGTGCCATCATGTTGCTTTGCTGGACTCAAACAGGACAGCTGGGGAGTGATGATATCCTGCAAGAGTTTGACCAGCCTCTCATCCTGGATGATTAATCATCATTAGTGTACTGTTGATGTAAATCTGATTCAGTGGTGTTATAAATTCTGGCCTTGGAAAGAAATAAGAGGGTGTTGTCTCCAAAATAAACTCACATTTATGCGCTAACAGGCTTTGTGTGAAGAATTGTATTTCTGTAATGTATTAATGCATGCATTAATCTTGTTGAGAAGCATTTGACTGGATTTATGGGATATGTTGGCCTGTACTATATACAGCGCTTGTGCTGAGCTCAAGGTCTTGAAGCTTGCTTCTTGCTTAGAGTAGTCACAGTGAAGCCATAAATGTCAATCAAAATACACTCTGCACACCTACACGGTAAGACTCTTAAGCAATTGAATGCGCCATGCTACGGTTTTGCAAAAAGATATCACATTGTGATGCCTTCCTTGCTTGACGTTGAGTGTTTTATTTTAAGTGAAATGTGTTTTTTGGATTTTAAAATGCTATTCAGAGAAAACCATAGCCATTCATCTCCTGATTTCCTTAAAAAGTGTAAACATTGTGGCTCTTCTTTGGTCCTGAAAAAGTTTGGGAATCCTTTTGAGAAGAAAAATTACCCATTTCATCTTCAATGTATTCAAACTCCCAATTCACATTTTACTTTTTATATATATATATATACAGTTTATACACACACAAAGAGCTCCTCTCTATAAGTCAAAGACACAAGTCATGGGTAATCAAGGCACCTCAGATTTGCTTGCAGTCTTCTCCAGTTTTACGATAAATGAGTCAGCGGTTCCTGCGAGAGTGTTTTATTTCTCCAAAATCCATTAAAATGGAAGAGTCCGGTTTTCACGCCCATCTGAACTGTCTGATTGCATTGTCATTGGCAGAGACTGAAAACAGACCTTCAGTTTGTGTTGGCATGAGCAAAAGTGTTGAAGTGCTGTCTTACTGAGAGAAAGAAATTTAGCCAATTCTTTCCTTGTAAACCAATTTCAATTAGCAAATGTGAACTTCACTGAGAAGGTCACTGTGAAAATACTATGTTTAGTACATGGCTTTGTTTGTGACAGCCAGGGATACATGTTTTGGTCATGTCATGTCATTTGATATGCAGAGTACAAGGTGCTATAGAGAAAACCAGATCTAACCTATGTCTGTCTAATGTGTAGATGTGTGTTTGATTTAAGAGAGTTAATTTTGCTAATTAACTTTTATTCCTCAAAGTGATAGTTCACACCAAAGGAAAATTCTGCCATAATTTACCTACCGTCATGTTTCAAACCAATATAATTTACTATAAATATGTGGAGCTCAAAAGAAATCCGGTGGAATCTTTTATTGTGCTATATTTTATATCCGAGTGCTTCTCGAATGAAAAAAAAATAATACTTGGACTTGATTTAGTCCATCAGGAATTGACTGGATAATGATGTACATTGATTAATTATTAATAATTACCATTGTAATATTCCATAAAAAAGTCATGAATTAACTACTTTTATCTTTAATAAATTATCTTTAAGAAAATCATTTGTCGGTCAATATACACAAGTCAAGTGCAAACCCAACGATTAGTGTCTAAAGACTGTATCTATTCCATCTCGGTTTACTCATGAATGAGAGAAAGCGCAATATGATGAAACAAGTCCCACCAAAGTCCCTTTTAAGTAAAGTCTCTTCACTTGGCCACCATGTTTGCAAAGCCTGCGGGCAGCTATTTCGGGCATCCAAGAACAATTTCAATGGGGGAATCCTGAAATATCAAGAACTTCTTGCCAAATTTTTTATTTTTCAGGCTAGACCAACCAGTGTGCATGTGCAGTCCTGAACACAAGTCTCAGGTTTCTATGGAAACTGTAGTTTCAGCTGCAGTGACGCAATTACTTTTTTTGTATTTTTATTCTATTCTACTATTACTATTCTACAAGTATTACGGCATTTTGCAAGTTCCAGTTTTTCCCATTCATAAATAATCGAAGTGAACCATCTTTCTAAATATATTGTCTTTGGTCCCACCTTTTAAATAAAAGAGCCAATCACAAATTGGTAAAATTACCGCATCAATGTAGTTCCTGTTCCCATAAAACCATTCAGTGTCCTGGGGACTACATATGCGCGTTGGTTAGTGTTGGTTGCTATTTGAGAACAACATTCATGGGACAGTTCATGATTTGAATGTGAGTTTGGAAGTCATTTTTGAGATTTCAATATTTTGATTGGAGTTGGTCTTGCATGCCCAAAATGTCTGCCAGAGCTGCCAAATATGGCCACCAAATGAGCTGACTTGCTGTTTTTTTAACACCCCAAGCATGCCCAACAACACTGTAACATTGACTCAACCAAACCAATAGTGTGAGTTTGGGGCAGAACTACCATTGGGTTACCAAATTGGATGAGCAATAGCAGGCAAAGAGCGTGTATGAGAAACCTGCTTGACAATTTGGTAATGCAATTTTAATTTAATTTTTTTTAAATGTAGTACAGCTTAATTTGACACACTTTCCACAGATTTCCCACCCAAAGTCAGTGCTTAAAATGTGAGTCCACGCGGATTCCATCTGCTCATGGCCAATTAAACATGCTTCCCTCCTCTTTAAAGCCTTCAAAAACATACTCTTGTTCGATGTCTAAACAGCTGCTGAGTTTTTATGAACATCTGAACAGCAGTGCTGTAACTTACCCGTTCTTCACACATTTCTGCACTGAAGATCAGCAGGGTGTCCGAGTGTTATAAAAATACCATCTTCATACTATTGTCTTCTCTTCTCCGTGCCTGTTCACAAGTTCATAAGTTCATAAGTGAGACTTTTCGAGCCGAGTGTTATCTTGCTAATTTATTTTGGACTGTCTCATTACGGTGCACTTGCCTGACAATTAACGCTGGATGTTTTTGCATGCACACCCCGCAGGCATGTGTTGTTCTTCTGTCACACTGCCTTTGTTAAATACCACCTGAGATTGTTATCGTTATCAAAGGTGTTTTTGTCCACGCTTCTTTCGTGTGCAGGATAGGACACACGAGGGCTCGTTTTAACACTACGCTTCACTTGCTAATGGGAAATGAAGGATAAATGCCAAAGGGAAGGAGTGAAGTGGGAAGAGGATACTTGATAATGTATCAATGTATCATCTTGTGACATGGAGGTCACAAGGACTTCGCTGTGGAAAGTTGTTTCCTCAGAATGTCTTGATTGGCTCTTTAAATGTGTTGTATTTAATTAAAGGTGAGTAATTGCTCAGACACCAATCAGATTTTGATAATTAAATGAGTTGTCTCTGTGGTGGCAAGGCGTTCTCAGTCTAGACAGTGAAAATGTATTACCAGCAGTTCATTTACTGCAGTCTTGCTATGAAAAAGATTATTTGTTTTTATGATCAGGGTACATGGTAACCACTGAAAGATTTGTTGTACACAACTGCACGCAAGATAAAAGTAGTAAGCACCTTCAAACATTTTTTTTCCCTGTGAATTTTACTCATGCCTTAAAATAGCTTGAAAGTATCTCTTCACTTTATTTAGTATTCGCAAATCCATGAACATGAAAATGAGCCCCACCTCCACTCATTCACACAGGGTCGTATAATGGTAATAATGAGTTAATGTATTGCTAATGTTACATAAACCCGTTCACCATCTCAAATCAGCATCCTTAGAAACCTTTTGAAAAATTTAAAACACAAGGCATATTGTTAATCATAACATTATAATAATACTATATACTTAATCATATTCACCCACTATAATGCTAAATATACCCATTTTTTCATATCATCAGAAAAATACACTGGGATAACCTGGCTTCTCTTGAGACTTCCCTGCTTCACAGCAGTTAATGATATGCTAAAGCCACCGGCACATTGACGCGATTGTTTACAATGTAGTTTTGTGGCGTCAGAAACACCAACTATTTCAAACTGCAGTTTTTTTTTTTTTTTTTTTTAGGGGGGGTTCACTCCAGATTTAAGGAGAAAATACTCAGCAATGATGTTGACATGGATTTGCACATGGTTTGACCTAAAGCATATTAAAAACACCACGTAGACATATAAACAACATTTAAAAACTGGATTTTCACCACAGGGGGACTTAAGTATTGAAGGCTTCCTCAGCAATTGGATAGGACAGTAACTATAGCACCTGATTTACTTTATTAGTTTGAGTCCTCAACCTTTTGGAAGTGCATGCAACGTAAATTTGGTTTCACAGCGCACATCGACGTGTTAGCTGCATGAACTAAACTCTTTCAGGGCTCAGCTACAACTGCAGTGTTTGAGGGCAACTTCAACATTAAGCCAATAATTATTTTCATGTCATGGTGGATTACATTTACATTTATTCATTTAGCATATATTAAAATTCCAATTTGTCTGCATTCTTAAAAAGGAATGCTACAAGTGAATTTAGGCATCATTATTTATACTAATCTTCTTGTGCAACATGCTTTGAGCTGAAGCAGGCGTTGTTATGTTCGCTCAACAGGAAAACGTCTGTACACAAAAGGAGGCAATATCACAAGCTGAGCGTGTAAATTGCCCTAAAGTCATGTTTGGGGTCAGGAATGGTTAAACGTAATGCGTGGGAGGCATTTCTGTTTTTTGTAGCTTTCGTTTTGCTTGTCATGATGAGGTCAGCTCCTGATAAACACGTTTCTTCCCCTTTGTCAGTGAGCTCCATTTAGGGTGCATCCGACTGCACTGATTTGTCAGCTTGTCTCACGCATGTCTGTCATTCGGAGAACAGCCCATAATCAAGCTAGAGCTTCAGTAATCCTCAGAGAAACCATTCAGCTTTATTCCACCGTCCAGTCAGATGTGAGCTGAGGGAGGAAGTTGGAATGAATGACAAAGTTATTTGTCTTTATGATTGTATCTGAAGTCTGACAACAGATGCAGATACAAACTTACAGTGAGGTGACTTGTGATTCAGTCCAGTGATCTGATCCGTTAGAAAGAATCACCTTGATTTGACAGTTTACAGTTGATTCACATGTTAGTCAGCACTTTGGCCTGTATGTTAGTTTGTTGTATGCCGCAAGCAAACACTCCAATGGTGCTGCTCCTGAATAGTGACAGAAACACTCACTGAGCCAATAACCCAGGGTGAAAAACTGAATCAGCTGCTCTTGACTAACCGAGCGAGACCAAATTCTGTGTGCGGTTGAGATGTCCTTGCTTGAATGAATGACAGTTCCCTGAATATCTTGGAGAACCTGAAGCAAGTTAAAGGAGAACTCGGTTGCAAAATCAACCTCGGGTCTAATAAAACATTGGTACCTAGTCAACCGTTCTCTGAGATTTGTTTTCATGATAATCGAATGTAAAGAGTTATCTCTAAAAACTGTTTAGCGTATAATGCTAGTAAATGGGGGCATATATGTACCAAAGTTTTATTAGACCAAAGGTTCATTTTGCGCCGGAGTTCTCCTTTAAGTCTCCTGAGGCTTTTCTAGCTATTGCTTGGCGGCAACAAATAAAATGAGACTACTTGCTATTATCGGCCGATATTAGGCATTTTCCAAACTATCGGTATCGGCAGTTATAATGGCCGATAAATGAATATTTCAAAAACAAAATAAAAACGGACGAAGCACGCTTGAACCATGTCATGAGTGTTGTGTAGTTTGTCCATTGCTAAATTATGGCTCATCATAGACTAGCTAACCACAAAGCTAGCTAATGCCACTATCCTCAGTCTGTTCTGTTGTGACAATAAAAGAAACTTTTAGAAAGTTTCTTTTTAAAATGCATTATCATATTATTTTGGTTAAAAATCATAAATAACTACAAATAACTAATGTTAGTGAAATCTGTTAATGTTTTGTTGCGCCTTTCTGAAATAAAAAATGAAAAAAATATCGGCCGAAATATCGGCATAACGGATTTTAAAACCAAGAAATATTTGTATCGGTATCGGCCTTCAAAATCCTTTATCGGTCGGGCTCTAATCTGGACACCCCT
Organism: Cyprinella lutrensis; assembly: GCA_027497675.1. NCBI lineage: Eukaryota > Metazoa > Chordata > Actinopteri > Cypriniformes > Leuciscidae > Cyprinella > Cyprinella lutrensis. Next base: position 10,579,990 of record JAOTRC010000015.1, on the reverse strand, counting down.
CGCTGTGTTAAACACACACACACAGCGACACGACCGTTTAAAGCATATATACAGTGTGTAAGAATAGGCCATATTCAGCACATATGGTGCAGTATTGGCATAAATAGTTTGCTAGTATTACATTTGGCATGGATGTTCCTTCCTGTAATGACTTGGCTGATTGCTTTTGATTAGCATGTGTGTGTAGATAATGTCTGAGGCCAGGGCCGCTGTTAGCCAGACCCTCGAGCGTGAATAAGCATGCAGGACCATTCTGCAACACATTTCCCAGTGTGATGAGGTGGAAAAACTGCTCAAACGCATCAGGCTGGGAGGATCCGGCATTCAGACCGGCTCATCCGCACTACAAAGACACACACACGAGCGTTTGATCGTCTCTGACCTACTATTCTCCCGCAGAACCGGCTCAATGTGCTGCTTTATTTCCAGATGATTACGTTTCAGGCAAAATCCAACCGCACAAAAGTGGGCGAATTATCAAAATGTGTTTACGGATGAGTCATTTTGGATCACAAACAAAGTATTCCCAGTTATTTGAATTAACCTTTTTTGAGTTTACCTCACTTTAAGCCATTTCACACAAACACACACAGATTGATTTAATTCGTTTTCATCAAAGCTGAAAAACATTGAGGTGTTTATTTTTTTTATTAGAAAAATTTTCCAGCCCTAAATGGAACAAAAAGTGACTTTCTTGCGTTTTGTTGTGTGTATAGTGTGACAGATACCCGAACACACCCCAATGCCATGAAGTTTGCAGCGGCCGGACAGTCTTCTGTTTGGCGGGATGTTGTAAGTGTGTGTCAAACACACATGAGGCCTTTGTCACAACGTAGCAAGTGCGGTACAAATGATATTTGCTAACTATTTTTTGTTAGGTATGCTCCAATACCAGGCAGTGTGTGTACTGTGTCTGTGTGTATCCAGACAAAGACACACCGACAACAGACATTATAATGGGGATAAAGTCCCTATTCCTAATTTACTATGAAGTAAATGTATCTAATTTGTGGAATATTAAACAAAATATAGTAATGCCTATATAGCTGTGGTTGCGAGCTTGTCAATCGCATCCAGGGGAAAGAAAGTAAAATGAGGCATGTTATTAACGTTAAATGGGGAGAGAGAGAGAGAGAAAGAGAGATTGCTGATCATTCAGCACACATGTTATTTGGATTAAAACTAATTTGCATACGCTAGTTAAACATGAAATGCATTATTAGAGGACGTTTGAGATCAAGAAGTTTCATGAACGCAAACATCCAAAGCTCGCGGCCCGGAAACCTCTCCTCAGTGTTTGCTGTCTCGGACGGCGCACGAATACTGGATTGAGTTCTCTTTCACATCTTGCGCTTGAACGGACGAATTCACACAGAATGATGTAAAAACGCCGGTCTGGGCGAGTATCCTAGTAAACGTAGTCGGGATGTTCTCCCTTGCGTTTTCAAGCATCTCCATGTGTGTTCATCAGCTGCCAGCCGGAGTGAGCGGGAAGCAGGGAAGCTCCTGCTCTCGGCCGGTTGACCCTGAAGCTGCTCTGCTCTGTCCATTACTGGCGAGCGGGAAGTGTCAGGGCTTTGAGGGGAAGTAATGAGCGAGCGGGATCTCTGGTTCGCGGATCTTTTGGTGAAGGATGGGAGGATTCATAATAACATAGCAAGAATGAATCATGCTGCGTTCAAGTCCTCCTGAGAAGTTCGTACGTACGAGGTGTGAAGTCGCGTTTACGACGTCAGTTTCGTCGGGGAAAAAATGGCAGTGTACCTTCTTTTAATGAATTAAGCGAAAATACACTGATTCTCCCATGTTTCTCACTGACACGCCCCCAACTCGTACAGACCGAGGCTAGAAAATCGAGGTAGAAAATCCCGAGCTCCCCACTGGTATTTATGACATTGTGGTGGTGTTCAACTCGTAATTACGATGTATACGTGATGACTTGAACGCAGCATCAGATTCCGGCTTGATTGCGGCAGTCTCGCAAGTTAACGGCTGGCCGCCATGAGTGCGGCAGACGGAAGTGGGCCGACGGGTAACGGCCTTAGCACACTGAGTCCAAAATTTTCAAATGCGCTTTTTCGTATTCGTGATGCGGCGGCTCTGAAACACCATTCAAACTGCTCGCTACGGATGCGAAAAACTCGAAAACCCGATCCGAGAAAATCGAACCTGATCCATTTTTTTATGACGGATGAAAGTTTCGGAGGCAGTGTGCAAGCGTGATTGACATAACGTGAGGTCGTATTTATTTTTTAAAGTGCGGAAATTTCGGACACGGTGTGCAAAGGCCTGAAAGCCTTGTGTATACTCGACGCGTCCGCACGAGCGCGAGTCTCCGCTGACTGCGCGCGCACCTCTCCAAACGGACGAGGCGTTTATACTTTACGCGCTCGCAGTAGTGCTATTCTGTGAAACGACAGGGGGTGACTCTTTAAACCACCAGGAATCAGCAGTGTAGAAGTAGTTTGCTGTTTATTAGTAGTTTATTAATTGCTAATTCATTGCTAATTCAAGTGTAAATGCAGTAGGTTTATTGTAGCCTACTTTCACTGCATGTAAACTAGTTAAACAGTCGAAGCCTTATTGAAGACTGTTTAAACCTCAATTTCATCATCAGGGCTTACTTCTGCTATTGTTGGCTTATTTTGTAAATGTAACCAATTACTTTAGACAAGTGCATTTTTCTGTTCACAAAATGAGATGTTATTGTCGGCCATCAATGCAAATGTTTTCATAATAACATAGCAAGAATGAATCATGCTGCCTTCAAGTCCTCCCGGGAAGTTCGTGCGTACGAGGTGGGAAGTCGTGTTTACGACGTGAGGTGCGTTCAAGTCAGTTTCGTCGGAGAAAAAACGGCGGTGTACCTTCATTTAATGAGTTACGCGAAAATACAGCAAGGTTTGTTAACTCTGCTAATAGAAAATGAACAAAGAATGCGCATCAGGTGTGTTTTTTATTAGCTTATGAAGCCAGTGTAAACTTTATCATTAGGTATAATGTTTATATTACAATATCATATTTTGATCAATTAATAAGCCTTACGATGTCAATGAGTAAACATTGAAATTCAATTAAAATTTACCGTTGCGTCCATTGATTCCCCCATCTTTCTCGCTGACACGCCCCCAACTCGGACGGATCGGGGCTTCAAGAAAATCCCGAGCTACCACTGGTATTTACGACATTGTGACGACATGACATTACGACATGATTTTTTGTTGTTGTTTTAAAGCATCAGCTCTGTTCTTTCTTTTGATATTATTGAATTTTTCCATATTATTCATGCAAACCTGGAGGCCATGAAAGTTTTGTGATTATATGATCCAAAATGCTGGCGCTGACGGGGAACTCTTTTGGAGAGAGAGTTAACGTCTCAGGACATTTAGCTTCTCAAATAAATGTATCTTGATTTAAGGATATTTGTACTGGGAAACCAGACAAAAACACTTGAGTCGGAAGAACATTGCAGTGCAGGAACACCCAGAGCGGTCTCGCTTCCCTCTCGGATGAGCTCTGCTTCTGGAGTGTGTGAACAGATGAAATAATGGAGGGCCACGGGCCAGCGCTCGCCGAGACTTCACAACACCCGCTACTGTAATTGGTTTCAATTCCCAGCACCCGTCATACCCATAATGCCCCTCTGCACCTGCCACTTCCTGTGTCTTTGTTTATAAGGTTGCGTAAAGATTTGGACGTTTGAGCGTTTTTAGTCTTGAATCTCACACTGGCACACCTTTTCCAGAGGCTCGTAACAGATTGTGGTGTCAACTACATCTGCCATGTTGTCATTGTCATGTGACCTACCAGCGTCAGTCAGTAGCGTTGCTTCGTTGTGATTCACAAAGGCATCATGGGATAGTTAAGTGTCCATCAGATGCTAGTAGGTCACCCAGGTACTTTTCCGCACTATAAGGCACACTTAAAAGTCTTTAATTTAAAAAAAAAAACGACAGTGCGCCTTATAATCCGGTGCGTCTTATATATGGAT